>APFE030912260.1:0-19002 GCA_000404065.3 Pinus taeda | reverse complement strand
AAAGCCTGTGTTGGGGGGGGGGGAGGGAATATGCAGATGGATGTTATTATTTCAAGAATATGACTTTGAGGTAATTGTGAAGCTAGGAAGGTTGAATGTAGGACTTGACGATTTGTCACGAATTGAAACAAGGAAGGAGCCTACTAATTTAGAGGAAGGGCTTCCTGATGCGCAACTCTTCGCAGTGGGTGTAGCTGATAACCAATTTGCAGATATTATCCACTTTTTGACTACAGGGATGGCTATAGAAGGATATACCAATCAAAAGAAGAAGGAATTAGTGGTGCACATGACATATTTTTCAGTGATTGCCATACATTTGTATAAGATGGGCACTGATGAGATACAACGAAGGTGTGTACCCAATTTCGAACGAAGTAGCATCCTAGCTGAAGCTCATGGAGGGGTAGCAGGACGACATTATGTAGGAAAGGTAATGAAATAAAAGCTTGTGGTGGCCTACACTGCATAAAGATTCTAAAGAATATTGTAGGGCATGCGATGCATGTCTAAGAATGGGCTAACCATCGCGAAGGGATGAGCTGCCACTGAACCCTCAAGTGGCATTGCAACCATTTGATAAATGGGAAATTGACATTGTAGGACCAATTCAACCCCCAAGAAACAAAACAGGTGCAGGCTATATCATCACTGTGACAAAGTATCTAACTAGATGGGAAGAGGCCCAAACTACGAAGGATTGTACAGGGGCTACAATAGAAAATTTCTTATTTGCATACGTGTTAACCAAATTCGGTTGCCCAAAAGTATTAATGAAAGATCATGGTACACATTTCCTCAATGAGACAATCAGCGTGCTGACCAAGAGTTCCAGGTTTATCATTAGAAGAGCACACCATATCAACCTCAGGCTAATGGGATAGGTGAGGCCTTTAATAAGACCTTGAAGAATGCACTGACAAAGGTTTGCAATGTGCAGCAAAATGATTAGTATGTGTGCGTACCTGTAGTACTGTGGGCATACAGGACTACTTGCAAAAAGCTAACAGGTCAGACACCTTTTCGATTGGTGTATGGCGTCGAAGTCATGATGCCTATGGAATATATCGTTCCTAGTCTTCGCATAGAAGATTTCATAGGGATGGCGAACCGTGGGGCCTTGGAAGAGCGGCTTGTGTAGCTAATTAAACTCAAAGAAGACAAATTCTTAGTTGGATTCCATCAGCAAGTGTATAAGGAGCATGAAAAAGCATGGCATGATCGACACATCAAGATACACACGTTTAAGGTAAATGATTTGGTTTTATATGATAATAAGTTTGCTAAGTTTCTAGGAAAGTTTCAGATGCAATGGTTGGGGCCATATATAATCAAAGAAATTATAGATAGGGGCATTGCTTAGCTTGCAAAGCTGAATGAAGAACCTTTTATAGGAAGAGTGAATGGAAGTCGATTGAAGCCATATAGAGGAGATCTGACTCAATGACTATATTATGGCAGAACATTCTTAGTACTTAAGGCAGCTACAAGGGAGTGTGAAACTATAAACTACACTTCGTAGTTCGAGGAACTACATGAGAAACGGGTTGTGCACAGAAGGGAGACGTCACTATATCAAAAGCTAGACGAAGGGAGCTACGCTATGAAAGGAGATACCGCATAGCACAACCAAAAAATGACCATTAGAGTCAATGTTCATGAGTTGACATCTACGAGATGGTTAAGAGGAGCGGGCAGGAGGCATTTAAGGCTAAATTTTTTGAAGATCTGCCACCAAACCAACATTAATGATCAAATTTTGGGGGGAATAGTCGTATTTGAATTCAACATCCCCTATAAATTACATATGTTGGTGCAACAATGGACACTTTTCACATTTAGAGTTTTTGAGCTAAGTTGTCTGTTGATTATGAGCCACTCATTCTTTGAGGATTTGGTCATGAGCCCTGCATTTGCCAATTTTCCTGAGTTAAATAAAAAAATTATCATGGAAACCATGTTGGGTCTAAGCCCTGCTGAAACCGTCAACACTAGGGGAGACATCGCATCTGAAGGAGCTACTCCAGAGGTGGTGAGCATGGAAGCTCCATCTCCTCTGCCTACGATGCTAAGTTTGCCCAGGCCGAAACCCACCCTTGTTAAAGAGACCCAAAAACCAAAGAAAGCCAAGCAGAAGAGGTTGGTGCTAGTGCACGAGCCACCTAGGAAACATATTGCCACTCAGAAGCACAAGAAGGACAAGCAACCTGCGAAGGTTGTGGATTTGAAAGATGAATAGGGCACTGAGGATATACACACCGAGGGAGTGAAGCCCATCACCAAATTTCCTGAATATATCCCTCCACGAGAAGGGAAGGTGAAGGTCCCCAAGGACCCAGACTCGGACAAGTTCCTCATTCACACGCTCCTATTGCCGGAGAAGATAAATTTCGAAGGACTATGCCTCGCGTGGGATCCCTTATTAAAAATGGAGGATTGGGACCTCACTAACCATGAGCAGTTCCCTCTCCTCGCAACACACAAATATATGAGGCACGTGTATTACCGAGACTCGGGTGTAACTGAGTTGGAGAAAATTGAATGGATCTATGGAGTGGAACAATCTAAGTTGTTGAACCTGCTGTGGGTGCCCCACTACCACTGCACTAATATTAACACCACCTGTGTGTGCCAGCTACTTACTCTAGTGCACGATGGGTGCTTATGGTTTGTCACGCCTATGCCCATCATGTATATGGTCATCCATACGATCACGTACCTGCCACATGAGGGTTTGAATCTGGCCAAGGAGTTTGGTAGAAAGATAGGTGAGAGAGACTTGTCAGAGAAGATGAAAAAGAAGTTTGAGCTTATCAAGAAGTTGTGCAGCTATTCCATCATGTCCAACAATGATCCCGTGGTGCATATTTCAACCTAAATACTGGCCAGAAAATTTATGAGGAAGTGTCGCGTGGATGAGGTTCTGGTGCCTGTAATATCGTTGCATCCACAATGAGAGGAGGGCATGCAGTTTCACTGGTCACAGTATTTATGGAGTGAATTTCTTGCAAATTGTTGCAAGGTCCAAGATGAGAGCAAGCCCTTCCACTACGCGTGGTTGATGCTCTCCATTGTTCTGGTCATATGGGATATGCTAGAGGACAACCAGTTTCCTCCATTGAAGGAAGGATTGTTGAAGGCCTCACAATTCCCCTCCCTCTCGGCCACCAAGGACCCTGCGCGGGTCACAGAAATGAAGATTTTTTGGGTATTGATGGAAGTGAGCTTTCGAATGACCATCAACCAGCACCCATGTTTGTCCCCAACCTTGTATGAACAACTGTCTGTGTGTGCTGAGTTCAAGGTAGATTTCCACCGTGTCTACATTCGGGCTTAGAAAGACCCATAGTAGAAGTGGTTTGATTTACCGTATTTGGTCACTGATGATGCCATCTAGGAAGTGATCAAGCGCTAGCTGGCAGATTGGCACACCCTGTTTGACTTAGATGCAGGTACCAGCAAAAGTGTAGGGGGCTCAGCTGAGAAGAAACAAAAGGATGTAGTAAAAAGGAAAAAGGAAGCTGAAGAGAAGGCTCAAATGGAAAAGGAGTGTGCTGCAAAGGAACAATTTGAACAAGAACAACGTGATTTTGAGCAAAGTGAAAAATCCCCTTCATCTGTAACCGAGGAGGAAGAGAAGTCTACATAGGGCGGTGGTAGCGATGAGGGGTAGAACACCCCATTTAGGCTAAGGAAGCATAGAGAACAATAGTAGCAGGCGGGTTCTCACAAAAATATGAAGTTGGCTAAACCATAGATGGATCCCATCACCTTGACAGAGGGCAATCTAGATGAGATCGGTGACAAGGTGCGCGACACCACAATGAACTATTGCAGCAATTCGAGCAACAATACATGAATTTGTTGGGAAATGTCTAGAAGGATCTGCATGAACTGCAGATCCAAACTAGCAGAATACAGGTGGGTGCAGGTCAAGTGAGCACCGCACAGACGAGCTTGGCACCAGGGACAAGTCAGGCTACAGAACTGGTAAGGACAGTGGACCTTAGAACAGTTACTCTACCAGAAGGGTCCCTAATTGCGAAATCGACCCATGACAAGATCATCATAAGTACCTTGAAGAACATCGGCCTTAATATTGCAATGCTCCCCAACAAATTTCTTCATGTGCTGCAAACAGGAGTGAGAATGGAAATGAGAGCTCGGGAGTAGTGCGCTCTCAGTTTAATAAGCGAGTACTGGGTGAGCAATGATAAAATGTTCACCGAGAAAACACAAGCCCTGAAGGAAAGGGATATTATCCAAGTGTAGAGTTCCCAGCTGATGGCCACGGTTGCAGAGGTGTGCAGAACAATGTTAGAGTTGCACATACCTGAGGATGCACAAATTGAGACCAAGATCTAGAAACTAGCTATAAGCATCTATGATGAAAAAGTAGAGGTGGAAAGAGTTCACTTTGATCTCAACATGAAAATCGTGGAGGTGCATCTCAAATCATAGCCTTCGACTCCACCTTAAGTCAAGGAACAACACAGAGCCACCATCAAGAAAGGAATGGCTACCGTAGATGTTATAGTCATTAACTAGACAACCTTTTCTATACAGGTGATGGAGTTTGTGATGACCCTACATGAAGAACCCAACCTTCATATATTGAGTACATACATCTGGGAGCTCCAAAATAATTATGACAAGGTTAGGGTGACGACGCGCTCAATTTCTATAGCGCAGCATCTTGCCAAGTTGCAAGAGGGGAAGAAACTCCTCACATAGGTGGAAGCAACTCAGAAAAAAGAGGCAGTACTTAAGGCCAGGTTGGGTCCTTTGGTTGGAAGAAGCCTACCATGTCTCAACCAACATTCAGGAGAAGCTGATGAACTTGCATCTCGCACAACAGAAGATCAAGTTGGCGGGCGAAGGAGCAACTGTGGACCAACTTGATGAACAAGTGAAGCAGGCTGCTACACAAAGTGCTGTTGAGGTAGCAGTTGTGTAGGTGGAGTTGGGGGATCTTCGGAGTAAGATCACCATGCTAGTTGAATGACTCAAGGTTGAGTCACAACCTTTGTGTTGGGGGCCTATTGGGATGGTGTCCCCTAGGTCAGTTTTGGTTTAAAAACCCAAGTTTTGATGTGAATTTTGACAAAAAGATGTAAAGCCTCTGTGAATTTTGGATGCAGAGCGTATACCTAGATAGGAGTGAAAAAGGGTTTTTACCCTCATTTATGTAAATATTGAATCAGTTTTGAGATCTACCCTTGGTTCGTGGACCATGGGATTGTATAAATAGGTGTGTCTTAGGGAGTCTAAGGCAGATTTATGCTCTCGTATGACGAATGGAGCCTTAAAGATTTAGCGAAGAGGAGTAAGTCTTAGAGGAGGAAAAGGCTCTACATTTGAGTGCGCAAAGGCCTAGAGTAGAGTTCGCAACTAAGTGCGCAGACCCCTGCATCTAAATGTGCAAGAAATTTTTGTGTCTATAACCTTACCCTGAAGATCAATAAAGAAGACTATTGGAGGAATTCATATGTTTTATCTGTTTCCTTCTATTGTTTATGTTTGCGATATATGCAGTGATGAGATAATCTATTTATGAAGTAATGATGTATTGATGTGCGAATCTACTTGATAAGTCCTATTAATTGAACACAATACATGTTAAGTATTTATGCAAAGGTCATAATACTTTTTGTTAAGTTTATTAAGCACTTAAGGAAATTTATGTGGATTATGATCTAAGGCTAGTCTATGATGCACGTAATTAGATAACATATCTGCTAAAGGTCTAGAGAAGCCGATCATAGACCTTCATTGAGGTCTAGAGGTGAATTGAAGGAAATGACAACACCAAGCCCTAAGGCCTTAGGTTTGCGCGACGGAATATCTAAGACACAAAAGGACATCACACTGATCTCTAAATGCGGAAACTTGGTTCCAATATTCCCCCATACTGCTTCGGTTGATACTTTAGTCCACTCTACGCCGGTTAATGCCAAAAGGGCCAATAGTGTAGGGTTTTGTTTAACACAACTAACTCTGAAATTGGGTCAGGAACCACTAAGTCAATAGATAGGGATGGACACTAGGTAATTGTCCAGCTTGTCTGCACAATTTTCTTAGTTAGTGGAGTAGGAAAGGTCTATATCCTTAGCGCAATTTTTGAGGGGAGTCAGTCCCAGGGTGACTGCCTGGTCAAAATATTTGGTTGACTAGCAGGAGGGTTGATTGATCAGCTTGTGGGCAGTGCAACTTGGAATGTCTTACTCGATGCTTTTGATTTGTTCTGGATGATAGTTGATTGAGTTCATGATGGGGTGAAGGTATGGTTGTGGGAGAGAGAAATTTTTCATATGCAACCTTGCAAGCACACATTCACATAACTCGATGACAAGATGCCTCAAACCAATCAATACACACATGCTCAACATGACTACCTGAAAGTGCGAGCAACAAGCGCGATGCTTGTGATAGATCATTGAAAGATCGTGGCAACTCTTGTGTGATAGTGCATACAACTTCATGTGTGTGTGCGAAGGATGTTTACATAGCGAACACAACATGTACACATGAAGCGAAGACCTTCTGCACAGCTAGAACATGGTCGTACGCATGACAAAGCAATCCACATGCAGGAGATGACAGTTGGTCGAATAAGTGAAAAATAAGCATGACATGTAGAAGCAACACAAAAGTGACTTCTCACATTTGCGCACATGCATGTTATTGAGGATAAGGTGATATTACAATGTCAGGCAATCTTGCAAACTCAACTAAGAGGTGTACTTCAAAAGATGTTCCATACTTAGAATACTTACCCTCAAGATGATCACACATTCGATAGAGTCTACATGCAATCCTGATATTTTCCATTACTTGATTCCTTTTTCCTTCTCCTCAACTCCTGGAAGCAATTTCACCATGTCATTTTTCTCCTATAATCACTAAGAGGTAGATCTACGCAATTTCAGTGGATAGTGACTGCTACCGGAATCAGGCCCTGGGAGGCCCATCTGTGCAATTTCCAATTGTAGTGCAACTGGACTACTCTGCACATTTTTGGAGAGAAGTGTTGGCTGCTTGACTTCTCTACACAATTTTGGGGAGTAGTGCTCATTGGGGCCTCTATGGGTTGTGGGGTTTCAGTAGGAAAGGGAAATTGGTGTCTCTGCGCACTGCGGGGTTTCATCAGGAAAGGGAAGCTAGTGGCTATAGAAGAAAAGCACATATTTTCAAGAAATTGGATGAGGCTAGGTTGATTGGGAAAATGGCTAAGTGCCATTTCATTGAAACATATGCAAACATTGATAGGACTCAGCTGTGATCACACATGGACATTTAGTGACACAATGTGGACCATCCAGAATACATAAGACATGATTTTCTTCATGCAACAATCTTTGTGACATGAGTGCATGTGGTGAATGTGAAACATGTCTATGTGATGAAAACCACTCATATGCACACAATTCCCTTGAAGCAAGACAACATTCCCTTAGTATGACAAACAACAACCCCTGTGCCTAAAAATGACATATGCTGCATAAAGATGAGAACACGGAAAAATCTCTAGGATCAAGCAGAGGAGCTTGAAATCATCAGCTTACCAGAAAAAGACCAAGGATGTTTGATCGCAGGATCCAATGTAGGCTCCAAAATTTTCATGCGAGTCAAAATTTTAGAGGGTGATTGTAGTCGCTACAACATGTACCAATCTTATGAAAATTTCCTCAGAGTGTGGATGAAGCTATGCATCCATAAATTTTATAGATTTCCTCCTTTGATCCATTTACCTTTAGAATCTCATAGGTGTTTCCGAGGGTCAGTATTCGCTTGATACTTACTGAAATTGGGCAAGCAATCCTCTAAATACCTGAATCTGGCCGCCAATGCTATCTTAACCTCCTTCCACTCTCTGAGATGGTTATGGTGAGAGCCCCAACACCTTGCTAGTGTCACTTGGAGGGTGATGTCGAGTAAGGGCACTTTGTGTGTTTCTGAGATGGTTGAATCAAATTCATTAATAAAAAATAGTAAAAGAGCCCATACCATTAAAAATGGGAAATTATCATACCTTGGTACCGAACCGATCGATACAGTGGATCATGGTGCAACACCTCATGCTGATCTCATGTATGCCCTGCTGCCAGTCATCCCATGTAGCCTTGAATCTAAATTCAGAGCTTTGAACACTTCTCCAGCTAACCAACCCTCCTACTGTAGGATTAATGTAGTCTTCCTTTTTTCTTGCCATAAGTCAATATAACTGGTGTAACAAATTAGTTTTTTCTCTATCATTCACTGCCTCAATGAACCATGGCCATTGATAGGGGTACAGGGATTTGATCACGCTAACTCCCTTTGCTTCAAAGGTCATTATTTCTCTCTTAAGGTCAATTACAACATAGTTTTTAAAGGCCCAATCTATTCCTACCAATGCAGTATAAAAGTCTTTGTCTCCCATAATATCTATTACCTCGAAGTCAACATAAGTCTTTACATCTACTATGTCGAATTCTACATCCTCCAGATGTCCAACTCGAAGGATACAATACTAATTCGCCATGCATAACTGAATTAGAGAGAACGGAAACTTAGGTCTTCCCAAGGCTTCTTAGGTTTTCTTTTGTAGGGTATTCACATTTGAACCCATGTCTAGCATTGTATTCTTAATATGGAAGCTTGCAATCTGGGCATCAATTCAAAATTTCATCCTTGTCCTTTTGATGTTCCTATGAACCTATATAGAGTATCTTATTAAAATGGTAGAAATGAGTCCTTCCTCGACTGCCCCATCTTTCATGACAGTCTTGAGATTTTCCTGCAACAGTCTAAGCATTTTCTCATCATTCATAATTTGCATAAATAACTTGAAGCATTCTAATATAGGTTGGGAGTGAAGTTGCAATCAGTTTTGGATTCTAACATTTGAATGCCCTAGTTGTTCTCCTTGGGGCTCAGTAGTTGGTGGTACTACCTCTGTTGGTTGGAGTCATATGAGCACTTAGGTTAGGTCGACTTTATGATTCTTCATGGTTCAGTAGCTCCAAAGTTAGTTCTGGTCTTCTTCCCTCCCCAGGTGGCTATATTAATGTTTGAAAGGGGAATTGTCTCATGTCCCTTGGTTTTGAATTAATTAAAATTTATCCACATTGGTGGTTGTTTTCTTCCAATACAAAAATTAGCTCTAGACAATCTTTTGTTGCATGCATGTTGACCCAACACTAAGAGCACCAAGGTCTTTTGGGCAGTAGATAACCTCTTGCAACTCGTCCCTCTTGATCACAATTGTAACAACGGATCGTACCTCTGCCTAATGTTCTTCCCCCCCTTGTTCCTCCATCTCCTCATCCTCAAATAACTTCATTGATCTTGTAAGCACAATGATCTAGGTGATAAGTAGGGGAATCTAATATTCTACATTGATTGGTGT
This sequence comes from Pinus taeda, assembly GCA_000404065.3. Taxonomy (NCBI): domain Eukaryota; kingdom Viridiplantae; phylum Streptophyta; class Pinopsida; order Pinales; family Pinaceae; genus Pinus; species Pinus taeda. Next base: position 9,611 of record APFE030912260.1, on the reverse strand, counting down.
GGTGAGCAGGTGAACCAAATAAATCACATGAAAGATTGTTTGGTACATTTGAATACTTTTGTAAAATTGGGTAGAGGTGAGGGACATGCCCATAGGTCCTGTATATTTCACAATATTCAGTAGGAACTACACTCTGCTAGCTAGGAAAGGCATGGAACCGTGTGTGCCCCATATATATCCCTAGCATACCAACCTACTCAATTCTAGTAGTAGGTAAAGCTGTGGAGGGACATACTGGTATGGGGGGAGTGCTAAAGCCTCTTAGACTTAGGTACTCTGTGGAATGATGCTGATCAATATGGAAGTTGGTACATCGTATGTGTGGTCACAAACATCACACTAGCTACATGCCCCTTAGCTTCTCTGTCAAATCATCAATTTGATGTTGCAGCCCTATGATAGTAGAGTTGTGGGATACCATTTCTCCTCGATGTTCATGTGGATATATTTTCGTGGACTCAATTCATGTTGCTTGTTCTAGGATGTCTTGTAGAGTATCAATATTTTTTTGAGTCAGTGGCATGTGGGTAAGTGGAAATAATGCTTTAATGAAGCAATCTCGCTGATGATTAGGGTTGATAGGGTAGCTTAGATTTCTAATAGCATCCTTAAATATTTTCATTATCTCCCAAGTGGTTTATCCTTCCCTCTGCTTAATTTCCCATAGTTCCAATAGCCTCTGTTGGTTATTCTGAGGGAGTTCGAACTCTTGAATGAACTCCTGCCAGACTTCACCTATCGTCAGGTTATGTTGTAATTCAAACCACTTGATGAACCATTTCAGTGCCCTATCTAGGAGATTTTTATGAAATTCAATAAGCTTCGTGGCATCTGGAGTTTTGTGAGCTCTCCAGATGGCCTTATACAAGTACCAATGTTGTTTGACATCTTCATTCCCTTTCCCAGAGAATTCAAGATATCGAGTAAAGGATCCTGCCATGTTACTATCCATACATGTTTGAACTCACAGAAAGAGTATGAATCCTTGGGAGCCCAATTGTGATGATCCTTGGGGACCCAAACTATAATTACTATTTCTACCACTAGGGTAACCAACCTTGTAGCTAGTGTGTACACTGTGGACCTTTATAACTTTAACTAGCTTAGATAAAAACTGACTAGGGTTGTGATAAAGTACTATGGGAAGGTTGGGGGAGGTACTACCTGAGCTGTTGGGTAATGAATCACTACCCGGAGGAGACACATAAATCTCGGAAAAAAAAAAATCTTCTTATAGTGAAGTGCATGTCATATTCAAATCCTTCCATGAAATTTGTAGGGCCCAATTCATCTATTGTTCCCATATTTACCGGAGGCAAAAAATCTCTACTACTTCTCTCAACCTCTTTCACTATGAGGGTCTTGACCTCTCCTATTGGATCAAGTTTCACTCTAGGCTCATTCCAATTGCACTGCAACTTCAACCAAATTCTTTCTCCTTCTCATATTTCCAAGCTACTTAACATCTCTCCCACTTGATGTAGCTCCATTTTCCATATATAAATCTCCTGCAAAGCTTTCTCCTAACATTCTGCATCTATTTGTGCTTGCCTTTGTTCTCTCATCTCTCTAACCTTTCCAACATCATCTGCATCCATTTCTCTAATATTTTCATAGCTCCTAGCTAGAATAAATTCCTCTCCATAGGCCCTTTCCCTAGTATCGAGGCTTTAAGCTGCCATGGGTGGGCCATTGAACACCAATAAGTTCTCTTCTACCATTAAAAATTTCACCCACAATGGGATTTCCTTCAACACTCTCCCTCGCAACCCTGACTTGAATACAAACTCATGTTTAGAGAAGGAATGATGTCCCTCTACTACAAATTCAATGATATACCCCTCTAGAGTGATCTACACCTAGAAGTCAAAAACTCGAGTCAGGTCCATGTTGAGTTGATGTAATTCGACTAATTCAGCTTGGGTGTAGGTACGAGGAGATCATATTTGGATGTTAATCTTTTCTTTTATTCACATCCTTCATAACCAATTGTAGAGGTCCTATTGGAACTTGCACCAGAATATCTCATTTAGATCACTTGCAGGCTTCACCTACGAAACTTCTTATGTTAGTCACTTCGCACTTCGGTGATGAAGTTGTGCTTTTTGGGAGGCAAACCACTCTACTTTCTCATGCCACTAATCTTACAGATCCTTCCTAAAGAATCTTAGCACCATATTCTAGATCCCTTTGGAAAATTTCAGGTCTCGATAATTGAACCATTTGTTGGTGGAGAAAGAAGGAGAGGTAGAGACCATGGGTTTTGGAACAGGGGCCAACAAAGAGTCCACTGTAGTATAGTGTAGTGCTAACCATTTCACCTTACTCAATAAGACTAAGGCATCTCAATTGAGGCACACCACAACCTTACTTAGGTAAGGGCTTAGAACCAGGTATTAGGAGGAATCACACAAAGGTTACCAATACTCGTCAAACTTAGAACTATGGCATTAAACATATAAAAATTATAGAAGACAACAACTAAATCATCCAAAAGAAAATAGGATACATAAATTCATTCATAATAAAATTTTAAATGGGCTCACATAAAACCAACACAAGTAGGCCATCAAACATCCCTATAGCCTTCACTTCCATTAATTTTCAACCAACATTACATCATTACATTCAAGCTCAGATGCCTTCTCCATAGGACACGAACTAGGAATATGATTGAATAAGAGTCTAGTTGATTACAGAGTCATGCAATCCCAATAGTCTCTGCAAAAACATTTCAGCACACTCTTCCCCCTTCGTTGTGGCATTTCCTCCAGCTCGTAAGAACTTTTCTCGCATGGACTGCTACGTTCTTCCTCAGATGATCTACCCTTTCGTTTTCGACTACTTCTATATCTCTGTTGCAACTACTTTCTCTACTGCTAACGAAAATTTAAACTCGACCATAGCTACATGTGCCATGATTCCCTAGTTAATCTTTTGCAACTGCTAGACTTTAGCATATTCCTTCTCCTTCCCCAACTTCCATCTCCGCGACTTTCCATCAGTCACATTTGGTCAAAATAGGGTCAAAACATCAAACATGACAAAACTTCGTCCCCAAAATGAAGAACACAACAATACTTCCATGATATCTTGAATATTTACAATTAGTCGTTTTTTATTAATGCATGTTGACATTGTTTGCTCTATTCTATAATTTCTATAAACAAGTTTCTATATCCAATTCTTTCCAAGTGTGCATGAAATATGCCCTCTTCATCAAAATATTTAATTTCTTCACATTTACTTAAGTTGAAAGCGTTCAAAGTCTGTGTGAGCTCTGTAGCATGGGAAAAAAATTTCACTGTGATTTATCCAATAGTAAACAACAAACGAATGAACTATTTTGTCTTTTTGCTTTCAAATATATTTATCGAGTCAAGGTATTTCCTATAGACTTCAACAACAAAATACCTGTATGTACCAAATTTCAGCAATTACAATGGCTTACCTTGGAACATATGTATTTGAATTAGAATATTACTTTCGCCTTTCTTCATCCATACCTTTTCCCCATAGGAAAACTTGTGCATGTCCAGATACGATGAGGTTCTTGTCGAGTTATCATGTAGTTGATTTGCCTCACAAAAACATCTTGAATTATACAAAAGTTTAAAGAAGCATTATTCTTCCACATTATAGGATACCCTAATTTCATTGGTTCTTAATTCACATTTAATTTAGGATTACATGGAAAAACGCTAAAGTTATTGCTTGAAATCAAAGCTATTATGAGATACACCATCATGAAGAACCTTTTTGTCTTGTATAAATTGGCTAACTAAAGAGCTAATTCATTAAAAATGATATTAGCCTAGTCATATACATAATCCTTTTTGTATGTCTGATAAAGAATATAAACAATGCATTTTGGAACTCTTGTTATATTTTCTCAGCCCATGACATGTGGAAAAAGCAAACAAAATTCTCTAAATGACTATTTAATGTAAATATTTCTAAAAGATAAAGATTGCAAGGAACTTCGTGACTCGGAAAAAAGAAATCCACAATAACATTAGATTCACCTTATTATGAGATCATGGAACTATTTGCTGCGGGAAATCATAAATGAACATTAGCATGGTAACTTGAATATTCATCTAAATGTATTCCCATTCAAATCCTTGTTCGTAGCAAAAAATATTTCTATTTATGAACTAATTTTTTTCGCGCAAAAATGAACAATTTCTCTGAAATCAAAAACTACTCACACACATGTAGCATTTGCTAATTGAGTGGTCAAAATCTTGTTACCATTTTTCTCTTCCATTGGAATATTAGAATAATGCTTCTATGTAATCAACTAATGGAAGTTCTCATTGACAACACCAATTAAATTAAAGGTATCAGTGCAAATAGCTTCTTTTCTTTTTCTACTAACCATGTATGTTTCATAGCTAAAAACACCTTCTGAATCAATAATGTTCTCAACACCACTGAATTGCACAAATTTCATTTTTTGATTATCTATATATATCACTAGATCTTACTTTTGTAAACATAAAATTGGGTCTGACTATTGCAAGTAAGAAATCTGTTGCAAAAAACATTTGTCAAAAAACATAAATAAAATTGAGAAAAAACTTTGTTTATAGGACATGCATAAGTGAAGAGAATCAATAATGTTCTCAACACCACTGAATTGCACAAATTTCATTTTCTGATTATGTATATATTCACTAGATCTTACTTTTGTAAACATAAAATTGGGTCTGACTATTGCAAGTAAGAAATCTGTTGCAAAAAACATTTGTCAAAAAACATAACTAACATTGAGAAAAAACTTTGTTTATAGGACATGCAGAAGTGCATAGGATGTTCATTGTGTAGAAGAAGATTTCAAGTTTTCATTATTGTAGATAATAAGTTTGTTTATGTTTATATTATTAATTGTAAATAATTTTTTGAATATCTGTTTGTTTATGCTCTTGTGAGGCATATAACAAATTGATAAATATGTTGGCATTACAATATTTTATTGCTAATTTTTAACTAAGAAATAGAGTCCGCATATTATCGAATTCACAATCTCCCACATTATATGAAAAATTGTTCAAATGAAATAAATTATAATGCATTAGTATTGCATCCATACCATTGGTTCATATCGTAATCAAATTCTTCTCCATTGGTGATTCGACAATTACGTTTCAAATATACTTGTTCATTGATGCTTTAGACATTACGCCTCCAATAATAATAATAGTTTCACTGAGAAATTTTGCTCAACGACAACCACAACATAAACAATCTACATGAAAACAAGTAAAACGATACAAATACAACTGATTTCACATAAAAATCTTGTCTATGGATGATATCTAGAGTCACAAAACAAATGAACCACAACCTACCTAATACAAATATCGTAAAATATGTATTTGTGTTTGAAAATAGATATTGTCTACAATTCTTATGTTAACAAGTAAAGTGCACAATTCTCATAATAGAGTTTTGATTCCTAAAACTAGAATAAAACCATTTGTAATGATCCTCCCCTCACAAAGAACTATGAAATATAGCAACATGCATCACCCCTTGGACCCCCTAGAAAAAAGAGAAAAAATAATGATCAATAGCCGACAATGGAACTACTGCCACATTATGTGTTAAAATTATGCCACGAGAGCTTTTTAAAGCTTAGAATATTTGATATATGATTCTTAGGCTAACGAAAAATTCACTAACAAATACTTGTTATTATTATTATTATTATTAGTATTAAAATTATGTCACGGAAACTATATAAAACTTAGGACCCTTTGGTTTATGATTTATGCAAAAGAACCAGTATGCAAAATAACAAACACAATTTTTATATGACAAAGCTTTATACTTTTGCATTCATTTTCCCCTTGGCATAGTCCCCCCACACACTTTTCTTCTACATAATACTGACTTTTAAACAATAGACCCCACTTAACATCACTCATTCGGTATAATGTATGACACAATATCATATTTATTTAACATCATATATTTTTGCCTCACACACAAAATAGTTACACGTGATCGTTATACACAAAAACAAGAAATATAGGGCTAAATGACGTTGAGAACATACGTCGCTACTAGCAAAGCAGCATTATAGTACATACTCGAAAAAATAATTTTATAGAGTTATGGATGTGTGCAAAATAAAGGATTTACATAGAACGAAAAATCATAGATAAACACACTTTTGACTTTCAATTGTTCCTAAATAGCATCTCTAAATATCATCTAAAACACAAACATAGATTGGAGATACCATCCAGGCTCAATTGAAAATAAAAAATGTCTTTTACAGTATATCATTACTCTAGAAAGCATCCAACATTCAATTGACCACAATTTTTTTTCTCCTAGTAAAGATAAACTTGTGTCCACATGAATTTTCTTACGTCATTAATCTAGAAAACAACTAGTATTCAATCAACCTCGACTTCTACTCCTTGGAAATAGAAACTTGTCTTTCTACTCCTCGCAGAGAGATGAGAATTGAATTGAGAGAAAGAAACCAACATTATTTCCTAGTCATAGTTTAATCATCCTCATCATTACCTCGATACATTGTTATTAATGCAATATTGACAACGTACAACTAGGGGAAGTAACAGTAAGAAATTTAACACAATTTGTATCTGAATACGAATAAATTACCATAATTGCTATAATAATCATTATGACAATTGAATTGAAATAAATCAGTTGATGTTATTTCCTAATCAAAGTTCAATTGTCCTCATCATTATTTAGATACACTGTTATATAGTCTATATTATTAACCATAAAAATGCCTTCAATGCAATATTCATGGAATAAGAAATAATTACCATAATTGCTCTAATAATCACAATTGAACTCAAGTCAAACAATTGGCATTATTTGTGAATCGATTGCTAAAAATTTGAGAAATTCCACATGTAAATTATCCTTTTTGAACTTAAATAAAATGATTTCACATACCTTTCACACATAAGTGTATCAATCTTGATCTGTAAGTATTAATGATAAAGTGAATGGAATAATCATCTACTAAAAATACCAATTCCTGGAAATTTGCTACAACTATAAAACTATAACAATTAGAATGAACCCAACAAAAGAACTGAGTACCACAAGAATTGCACTAGCAATAGATAATGCTATATTAATAATTAGGAGGTGAATTCAAAAAATATCTAGAACGAACAAATCTTATATTGTTTGTTGGTCTGTTATGGTCCAAATGCACCAAAATGCTCCAAAGAGAAACCCTATGATTATTAGGAACCCCTACTTCATCACAATGTCCTTTGTAGATAATATGGGAATATGATGAATTTCCAATGAATTACCAAAAATGATGCACCTGTCATTAATGCTAGTATCATATCCCCATGTTCTCAGCCCATAATATTATAATAAACAAAATGAAAAATTTGATCCATGATCCATTGTACTGAATGAATACAGGTAAGTTTTACGAACTGTAATCTAATTAATACTTACACTAATAATATTTTGTGTTGACAATATGGGCAAATGATGCACTACCGACGTACCAAAATCCCCCATTTTCTTGCACTTATTGAGTTACATCATCTTCTTCACCCTATGAATATTTGCAGAATGATTAATATCATAAATTTCCATTGTGCAGGGTTGTGCATAGGGAATTATTTAAGTATTGATGTTATGTTGAGCAGAGATACTTTTACAAATTTCCTAATCATATATAAGTGTGGTAGAGTAGTTGTGTATAAATGCAATATTGAAAAATTACAACTAGGAGAAGTGAAAGTAAGCAATTTAACACAATACGTGTCTAAATATGAATAAATTACCATAATTTCTATAATAATAATAATAATGAAAATTGTATTGAAATAAAGCAACTAATGTTATTTCCTAATCACTATTCAATCGTACTCATCGTTATCTATATACACTATTATCTAGTCTATATTATTAATCCTCACAATACCTTCAATGCAATATTGATGGAATACGAAACAATTACCATAATTAATACACTAATCATAATTGAATTGAAATAAAACAATTAGCGTTATTCCCGAATCGATTGCTATAAATTTGAGAAATACCATGTGTAAGTTATCCTTTTTGACCTGAGCTAAAATATTTCACATAATCTTCACACATAAGTGTATTGATCTCGATCTGCAAGTACTAATGATAATGTGAGTGCAATAATCATCTACCAAAAATGGCAATTCCTCATGAATCTACTAGAAGTATAAAACTATAGCAAATAGAATGAACCCAACAAAAGAACAAAGTAACGAAACAATCACACTAACATTAGATATTTCCATATTAATAATTAGAAGGAAAGTTAAAGAAATATATAGAATGAACAAAAGCTTATATTGTTTGTGAGTCTAGTATGGTCCAAATGCACCAAAACCCTCCAAAGAGAAGCTCTACAATTATCAGGAACCCCTACTTGATCATAATGTCATGTGCTGAGTATATGGGCATATGATGCAGTGCCAACAAACAAAAAATGATGCACCTATCCTTAATGCTAGTATCATATCCCCATCTTCTCGGAACATAACATTCTAATTGATTTTTTTTTTTTTTTTAAAATTAATGATCCATCATACTGAATGAATGCAAGTAAGTTTTATGAAGTGTAAACTTATTGTGATGAAAATATGGGAAAACGATGCACTACCAATGTACCAAAAATATTATTGGATGATAAAATAAACACTTTGATCAAGTTGTTACTAATGATCATATCGTATGCCCATATACTCAACAGATGACATTACAATCGATAAAATGAACAATTTTCTCAATGATCTACCAACATGAAAATGGAAATTTTGGCCAATTATCTACCACATTGATTGAATACAAGTAAGCTTCACAAAATCAAACGTTGTAACGTCGTTATTTCCACACATTGAAATATTCTTTTACGGAAATCATTATGTAAATAGGATTATCTACGAAACTGCAAAGGAAATACATTCTAGGGAAAAAACTTTCAACATTTAAATCCACACAATCACAAACCTTGCACATAATTCATACACACTTGCACTCACAAAATTTACAAAAAAATACTTTTAATTTTGTTCATGTCGACAATCAAAGTTTCATGTCGACAATCAGAGTTTCTTGTTGTAAGTCATAGAAGTTACGTTAGTCAATTTTCAATGAGTATTTTTAAACATTGAAAAGAGATAGAATTACAAAATTGTGTTATGCATCACCCGTTCAACCACACAAATGCATAGTAAAAACCCGACACAATGAAAATTAACAATTTTAATAATTATGTTCTCCTACAAATACCCTATCCTCTGTAAATATTCCTAGTTCTAAAATCAAAGCTTTACACAATCCCTCCCGCCCCCTCTGCACATACTTTGTACTCTTCACAGTAATATCTTTGTACAATGAAATATAATAAAATTGCCCGATCTTCTACACATACCCTGTCCTCCATAATCACTCATACAATATATGATTAGGAAATGTGTAAAAGTATTACATTTATTTGGAAAATCAACAAACATACGCCATCTTCCATATATTCTGTTATCACTCAAAACCACAGTTCACCCATGTCCAAAGATTCATATAAAAAAAAAAAAAAAAAAATTGTTTAA
>APFE030912257.1:28456-116438 GCA_000404065.3 Pinus taeda | reverse complement strand
CCTGGAGGCCATGGAGGGTATATGTGGAGTTGTTCTGCTTAAAACTCATATATAACTCCTGGAAATCCATTGTGATTTGCCCAAGGGTGCGGAGCCATTCAGCACCTAGGACAATGTCGCATCCCCCCATGTGTATGGCAAACATGTGGGTTTTCAACTGATAATCCCCCATTTGAAGTTTGACATTTTCACAACGGCCTTCACATTTCATTGTGCCCCCATCTACAATTTGGACCTGGAAGTTAGAGACTGCCCGTACAAAACAATGTGTTGCTTCTACGATTTTTTGATGGATGAAATTATGGGTACTTCCACTATCAATCAAGACTATTACTGGGCGATGTTTAAGAAAACCCATGATTTTGAGAGTTTGAGGGGAAGAGATTCCTGCCAACGCATTGAGCGAAATAACTGGGTCGTCAGATACAGTCTCCTTTTGGTTGTCTTCTTCTATTGCCTCCTATTCCTCAAGAGGTGGATCTTCCTCAGTGGAGCTGTAGTCAGTGGCATCAATTTGAAAAAACTTGGGCTCCTTACATTTATGGCCAGGGTGATATTTTTCATCACAGTAGTAACATAGTCTTTGCTTCCTTCTCTCAGGCATTTCCTGAGGTGATACCTTTTGGACCTTAAGTGTCTGAGTCGTGGTATGAGCTTGTGGGGGACGACCTTTAGTGGGGAAATTGGGGCGGCTGTATTGGGCTGTTATGGCACGTTCCACTTTCCAGGCTACCCGGCAAGCTTCCGACCATGTGGGAGGGTGGTGGAGTAGAACTTGAGCTTTGATGGCTTCTTTAAGACCACTGATAAAACATTCCGTGTAGAACTCATCGGAGAGACGCTGAGTGCGGAAGGCTAAGGCTTCAAAAGCGGTGATATATTCATCCACTGTACCCGTCTGTCGGAGCTTAGTGAGACTGCCCAAAAAGGAGTCTCCCTGTTCAAAGCGATCTCGAATAGCTTTGGTAAATTGGACCCAACTCGAAAAAGGTGCATGGCGACGCTGATGCCATAACGCCCATTGCCATCGTTGACTGTCCAAGTACATGGTCGCCACTCTAATTTTAGTCCACTCATCTTCGAGACGATTTAATTCGAAATACTGCTCCATTTGTGCTAGCCATGCGGACGGGTTAGAACCGTCAAATTTCTGCATATCCAACTTGGGAGGTCGCTGACTGAGTGGGAGATTTCTGTTGGGTGGTGGATGGGTGTGCCATGCGTGAGGAGAGTGGCTCGACTCACCCTCATGGTCATTATAGGGGTCCTCGAGAGCTGGCTCCTTGCCCTTAACGAAGGCTTGCCCGACCATGCTCTTTAGTTCGTCAAGCGAATTTTTGAGCTCGCTCATATTTGTTTCAAGTTTGTCTAGTCTTTCATTGGCCATTGCTTAAGCTCTAGTTGCTACCATACACCAACTTGCTGAAGAATTGGGACCGCAAATTTTTTTTTTTTTGTGCAGAAATTGAATGGTACCATTGTGCTCAGCTCGTTGTCCTGATGCTGATGGGCTAGATCACAAATAAGTGCTTCGGAAGATCTCAGACTTTTTTTTTTTTTAGAAAACTCCTAACGGAGTTTTACTCCTTGATCAATACTGCAGTTGTCAAATCCTCAAAATGTTACTGCCGCCAAAAGTCCTGCGAAAATTATAGCTAGGCACAGGAACCTTTCACAACTACTCCGATCTGGTGGATCTGAGAGATCTGGATCGTGGGTCACTGCTGCTGCTGATCGGATAGAGCTGCGGGACTGATGTCTGCTGCTGCTGCACTCGCTGATCTGGAATAGATGATGTGCGATCCCCCGATAGAAAGGGAACTATGGTCTTGAGGAGTGTCAGGTGCTACAGATCGTAATATACGTAAGGTTCTGACAGTAGTACTCGACCCAATGTTTCAGGGCTCTAACTAAGGATGATCAACCGTACCCTTAGCCGTACAACCCGACTACCCTATCGTACGGGCGAGTAATCTCTCCGAGTGCTGTTCTCGGTGTACTGTAGCCACAAGACGGCCGAAAGTTTATCTATGGCGAGGCTTCAAGGTAGCTATGGGGCTTCCTATATACCCAGAGGGTAAGTGGAAGACAGTCCGTGCGCGGTTCTGTCTAATGCACTACTACTTGAAGGGGTACCCACAGGGGTTACAAGGGAGTCCAACAGACGTGACCGCCTCTTGTATTTCCTGCGTGCATGCCTCCCCAAATATGTAGGCTTATGCGCTCAACGACAGATCCCGTGGTTTAAAGACGCCGGAACACGTCTCTAGCCAAAAAAAAAATTTCGCTAAAATTTGGAGATCCCACCGAGCCCTAGAAAGTGCTCTGATACCACTTGTTATGCTTCTTAACCTGCAAAGCAATACAGAACAGAGAATATGCGAGAAAAATACCCAGAACACAGACTATGCGAAGAAAATATACCCAGAACACAGAATAGCAATGATTTTATTACTCAGAGAGAAATGTTCACAGGCCTCTTCGAGGGGGCAACCTCCAATAGAGCAGAGCTCGATTACAAAAACAAGACACGATACTCCTCGCAGGGAGTCTCTATCCTTTATATATGACTCATACATGCAATACCACGGGTCAATACCGTGGGTTTTATTAATACCATCTATCTAATACTACCGCCCCATGTTGCAACTAACTGTGGTCCCTTCATTAATTGCGGGTTAACCACTTACAAATATTAATATGGGCTTTATTGACTCTTGACTATGACGTGATCCCATGACATGAATAAGGGGGTTAGGGTGGGACCCTAACAAAAATAAAGCCTAAAATTGAGAAACTTTGTATAAGATTAAGGCTAATTTTGGTTGATTAAAGCATATCCTCACAATAAAGTATGAAAATACCTTGAGGGCTCTTCAAAAGAATTATGGATCATCTCAGGCTTGTATAGTTGAGGCAAAGATGTGTATAATTTGACAATGAAGTATGGGTCAACATAATTGTGGGCACTATTAGTGATATACTTGGAAGGAATCTTCAGATACACTAGTGGCACATTTTGCATCAGTAGACATATTAAAGGATTACAGTAGCACATCGCCAGTCTTGAGGACTTGATGAGCAGTTGGTTAACTTTGCATCATTACTGATTATGAGCTTATGATAACACTAAGATTATATATGGTTGAGATCACTTCTCTTGTATTATATAGAAAATAGCCTAAGTTGTGTTGCAATATGTGATGAAAACCATGTTACTGATTCTTGGCTACAACTAGTCACAATATCACAATCTCACATATAATCCTTGTCAAAATTCACCTACTGATCTGAAGAAGAAAAAATTATCTTGACTTTTCAAATGACAATAAAACAGATCTATGTTGTGACATTGGAAGCTTGAAAATTTCTATGGTCATGAACCTGGTATTGTAAAGGACCCTGGAAAGATGCAATGTGAATTATATGGATGGCGAACCCTGGATTCTATTCTTTAAGCAGTCAAAAATTTGAGTAATGAATATGTGACCCTTACTCAGGATCTAAAATATTGAAATGCTTCTATTTGGAAATATTTCATTATAAGAAACATATGTCTCTGCATTGTATAAAATCACTGGCATGACATTTTCAAGAACTATATATATTACAATGACTAAAGACGCTCAGTTTTGAAAGAAAAGAAAAGGGGATTACAATTACTAGTATAGAGAACACCTTAACAAATGAAGTTTGCTTCAGTAGAAGAGAGGTCGAGTCACTCTTCAAGGTTAAGGATGAAAATTGAAGATAGTTGCAAATCTAACAAGATAAGGATATTGGATTAAATGAAATTGTAGTTTCTAAGATATGAACCTCTTGATTCCATGTGTGCTACTATGGAAAACCTTACTACTATTATAAGTACATGATTAATTAAATCTATCTTGATGAAATATTTTGGACAGTTGAACTACTTGGTTAGATGAAACCAAGGATGATCATTTAATGAATTTCATCACGTGCAATTTCGAGTCTAGGATTTTGAAATTTGGATATCTAGGGTTTGTAAACCCAATTAAGCAACAAGGTTTTGTAGCACCCTCCTCCCACATTTACCTAAGTTATCGACCTACCAGGGTAAACATGTGATCAAGAGTTACTATAATCTGATTTGACCTCCTAGATCATCTTAAGGAAGTGAAACTGATAGAACAACACCTTAAAGACCTCCCTCAGGAGCTACAGAACTGTCAGGAGCCAACCAACCCATCTAGGTGTCCAACCCCTACGAGAAATCGCTATTATACTAAACTAGACTCCCAATCAGTCCCATGACAAGCCTTCCATATGGCTGAGACCCTCCAGTCACTCCCACAACAAGGGCTCCATGCTACTGTGGCATTTTATATGTAGTTTTGTGCCAACGACCCCGATTTCTGAGCCACTTTTTCAGGGCTAGGACTCAAGCTTCTACCTAAAACTTCATGAAACCTCCAAAAATGATAAATAATAGTGATATAAGGCTACTAATATAAAAATTTGAACAAGAACTTTACCTAACCCCTACTAGCCATGACAGGAATTTCGTCAAACACATGATGAACATGTAATCTACAAGTCATAAAAACATATTTGAACATAGGGGTATCATACTTGTTTGAGATTCATCAAGAAGGCTTGATTCCATCTCACAATAGATGAATTATCATCTATTAGGTCATACATTCATTAACAATTCATTTACTATTCAAAACATGATGAGAGCCATAACCGAAGTCTGTCATACACTATGCTTATGACCAACATATACCAAAAAAATTAATAATGATAGAAAAACCATTAAAACCACATAATAACAAGTACATTTACACATGGAACATAAGAGTAAAAAATTTCTTATTAGCATATGAAAATCCAACCAAGTTAGGGACTTCCACATACCACCCGACCATAGATTGGGCTGAACCAAATCTTTCTTTCATCCAATCACCCCCATGCCATATTCCAAGCATGAATGTGGGACTTACAACAACACAAATATGGGTTCCTCAGAATTTAACGCAATCCACCAAGGGATTCATAGGCCCAAGCCCTCATCTATAAAACTATTCTTTACCACAATCCTGCCAAGGAATTCCTAGGCCTAAAGAAGAAACATACACTACCAGGATTTACCGAAATCCCACCCCATACTGGTCTAGGGATCAATAGGCCTATAAAAGCATGGATGCCTCAGGATATCTCCACCTAAACCATGAGAAATTTGTCTATCTCCACCCTCTAGAATTTACCATATACCCGTCATTTATCGGTTGAGGATTCCTAGGCCCAACGAGAGTATTCACCTCTAAGATTTACTGTGTATCCTAACATTTACAGGTCGAGGATTCTTATGATCAACGAGGGTACACACAACCAGGCTTAACTGTAATCCCACCTTTACTGGTCCAGGGATTCCTAGGCGTTGTGATTTTTTCTGAGACCGCCCCACTCAGTTTCGAAAGCATTCGACATTCCAGCTCAACCAAGTAAAAGAACCCCATCACACCATGGCTATCTAGAAATAGAAAGGAAAGGCTGAAAACCACTCTCACACCTAACAAAATCCATGTCAATGACAACAAGAGAACCAAATACACACATGCATGTACCATGCATGCCAAAGATAGCAAGGAAATTATACATGCAACTCGATTCCTGCAAGTACTCCCTCTTTAGCCGCTTGGGACAACTCTTCCTTGCTTGATCTTTTCTTCCCTTTGCTTTCTTGTCCATCATTTTCCTTCCTTCCTCCAATGCTAAAGTGCTCCAATAATAATCTAAGTGTGTGAGAGAGATCTCTACCCAAAAACTGTCAAAAGTCCAAGAACTAATCCTGAAAGCCTTTTCATCGTTGAGGCCTCTATTTTCTTCAATTTCCATTATTTTTCCTTCATTTTACTCCTCACATGCATCCTATGAACTTTCACCTTATGTTTCTCCTATTTTCATAAATAAAATGCCAATTAATGCCACTTGCCTTTTCAAAGCCTTTGCCAATTTCCATAGCCATAATAAACCGAAATGAACACCCACTATCATGTTTTTCCCACCATTAAGCTTGGAATATGTGTCCCATGACTTTGGTATGATTTTTCCTTTATTAACTTTATTACATGGTTTTTTTTCCAGGGCTGTTATAGAACCCTCCCTCTTGGGGGAACACTATCCTCGGTGTTCAATGACACCTATAACCAACAAAACAACTGAAAATAAATCATATTTCCTATGGAGATTTATAAAACAATTTGTTACAATATTTACAATGACCACTACTGAAACATGAAAAGCATATTTTTTAATGGAGCTTTATGACACAAATCATTACGATATTTACAATAACAACCACATATACTTATGCACATTTTATTACACCGACAAATAGCCATACTGTCTATGGATCTTTATAAACACAACTCGATACAATATTTACAACAATATACACATATGAAAATTTTCTCTAACCAACAAATAGAAGGATATGATGCTTGCATATGCAACAAGGGAATCCAAAGTCTCACACCTCCATCCTCAAATTAATACCAGGATTCACCCCTTCCAACGCTACAATCTAATGTCCCACACTACAATCCCACACCACTTTTCCTCTTAGTGAAAAATTACCAACTCTTTGTTCCAGGTCACACTCCCAAAGTGCATCTGATTCCATATGGCAATGCCAATGACAAAAAAAACTCCATACCCAACCTTCCCTTCTCTGCTACATAGTCCCTCAAGAAATCCAGTCACCCCCTTCCATGTAGTCACACACCTTGTTGGCATTATAATATATATGTTGTACTTGATGGCAACCCACTCATCTCAGATGATAAATTATAGTGCAGCAAAGTTCACGCACTTTCATGAAGATAAAAGTTTATTTCATGTAGAGAGAAGTCACTCACTTTTATGCGGAGAAAAGTTTATTTCATGTAAAAAAGTTCACGCACTTTTATGCGGAGAAAAGTTTATTTCATGCGGAGAAAAGTTCATGCACTTTTATGCGGAGAAAAGTTTATTTCATGTGCAGAAAAAGTTCACGCACTCTTATGCGGAGAAAAGTTTATTTCATGTAGAAAAAAAAAGTTCACGCACTTTTATGTGGAGAAAAATTTTATTTCATGTGGAGAAAATTTCACGCACTTTTATGTGGAGAAAAAGTTTATTTCATGTGGAGAAAAGTTCACGCACTTTCATGGTTGGTTCATGGTATTGGTCTAACAGTTTTTTGATCCTATGGTTTTGGTCTATGGTATTGCATCCAAAAGTGTTGATCCCAAGTATTGGGTTCATGGTATTGTGTTATTATGGTTTTGGACCATGGTATTGTGAAAGGCCTAAGACTATAAAAGGGGAAGAAGATCATTTGGCAAAGCATCATCTGAATTGTTATTGAATATCTGATAAAATGCTAGATCTGGAATACTGTGATTGGGTTATGGTGCAGATCTGGATTTGAATAAAGAAGGAACCTGAGCGCAAGGAGAAGGATAAGTTCTATTGATGGGTCTTAATCTTTAAGCTTGAATGATAGTATTTTTTGTTTTGGGTTTCGATTTGGTGTGTGGTTACAGTTACTGTGATTTGGATACAGCTGTCAGAGAAGTGTCTACTTGATTCAGTGCTAATTGGTGAAAAGGAGATTGTTTGATGCAGAAATTCTTGATGACTGATTGATGTTCATGGATCCAGTCTGAAAAATTTATGAAACGTGGTCCCTGGAAGAAAGAGAAGGTTGTAGCATTTTGTAGGCCAGCACCTACGTACTAGTATCTTGGCTAGTGCAAGAGCTAAGGGGGTCGTAGCTCCCTTCCAGGAGAGTCTGGAAAATGAGAGAGGGTTGTAGCTCTCTGCAAGTTGTAGCCTGCGTACTGGTAAAGGACTACACCAGTACAATTGTAAAAATAAGTTTCTAATTGAAAGAAGACAGAGACATATTGCAGCAGGTGGTTTTCACGCACATTGGGTTTCCACCTTATATAATGGTGTTCATGTGTGTGGCTTATGTGTGATGATCTGTTCTATTTTACTGCACCTGTTTACTATTAATATGGTTGATAATGTTCTAATGCACTCATTAAGGATCAACTAACTGAATCATAAGAAGTTGTGGAAGTAGCATATATGAATCTAAATATGGAAATGAAAAAGTTTTACTGATGTGATAATACTGATTCACCCCCCCTCTCAGTATTATTTCCAACACACCTTCCAAGTTCTATAGGCATCCCCTTCTCTGCTACGCAGTCCCTCGAGTGACCCCTCCCTTGGCAATGTTTCCTCACATCGGAAGGTCCAAAAACCAAGGCATATCATTGCCTCAAAACCATCAAACTGGCCATAGAATGCTCATGGAAATCAATGGACATTATTGGGTACCAATGTCCTGTAATGACCTTGCTCCTGAAGTGCTTTACCAGGATATTGTTGCTCGTTCCAATTCCTTTCATTATTGCTGCTATTTCTTGCAACCACCCAATCGGGAATTTTTCATGCTTTCCTATACCAAGCACATAAATTCCATTAGATTTAAAACAAATTGAAATAATTCACCTCATATCTCATCAGTAGCTCGTCAATTAGATACACTTGCAATCCTATTTACTTCATGTCACAACAAGTCAAACTAGTTGTTTGATCAAATGATCATGAATAAACATATCACATCCAATTAGCTCAAAATGCAACCATCATAATCAAAATCATAGATCATATGTAACCATCATAAACCATAATCATAGATCACATGTAATCATCATAAAACATAATCATAGATCAGATGCACAATTAAAACTGAAATAAAATACTAATACTTATCCTTTAATCGATCCTTAGTTTCTACCTTTATCCTTTGTCCTTTCCATATGCACACTGAATTGGTTGCCACACCCGACAAACACCCAATGCCTTCTCTTCAACCATGTACACATACACATAGTGTACATCACCACATATAACCACACACGGCATACAACACCATACAATACATGCACCTACACCGAGCATACAACACATACGTCTATACATGGTGTACAACAAAACAAATACACCTGCATCCAGTGTATGACACAACACATACACCTACACCCAGTGTAAAACACAACATCATACATGCACCTACATCTGGTTTATAATGCAACACAATACATACACAAAGTACAACTAAAAAAATACACACTTCATGATATCACGAGTATAGAATGCACATACACAGTGCCACACATACACAAGATAGGATGTACAACATGCACACAATACCACATGCACACAACACAACAGGTACGCCATGCACACAATACCACATGTAAAATGATACCACATGTACAACATATACACAATACCACCTTTCCACAACATCACCTGTCCAACATGTACACAACACCACATGTGCACAACACCACTTGCATAGTGTGTACACAACACCACAAGTACACAACACCACATGTACGACGTGTACACAACACCACAAGCATGACATACAGAAAACACCACCTACACAAAACACCCCATGTACAACATGTATATGGCACCACATGCACACAACAAGACATGTATAATCATACACATAACGTCGCATGTACATAGCACCATATGTATAACATGCACACCATGCCATATGTACACAACACTGCATATGAAACATGCACAAAGCACCTTATGTACACAACACTTCATATTCAACATGCGCACAACACCACATGTACACAACACTGCATATTCAACATGCACACAACACCATATCTACACAATATTGCTTATCCAACGTGTGCACATCACCATATGTACACAACACTGCATAGACAACATGTACACAACACCATCTATACATAGCATTGCATAAACAACATGTACACAACACCATATATACATATCACTGTATAAACAACATGTACAAAACACCATATATAAAATTTTAGTACTTCACATCCAAAGACTACTCTGACTCTACCAGAAAACCTTATTTCTAGTGTCTTTCCACCATCCATGCTTGCCTCAACATGCCGCAGATCACATTGCTTTCGTTCCACTAATGTACCCCTCAACATTAGCTAGCATAGCATAGACATAATATAATCACATAAAATCAATTCATATCCACATGATACTGATCTCATATATTTGTTAGGGCTACTCTTCCCACTTGATTTCTCATAACACCAGGAACCTCTTCATGCCATTCACCTGCATAAGCAATAATTCCTCCAGAAGCATGATCCCTGACGACCCTATCAGAAAATGACATACACACATACATACATACATATAAACATTAACATAAAACAATCATGATATTTGACGACCCTATGAGACAACGACAACATCCATACATGTGTACATATATAGACATGAACATATTCATGATCACAACACAATTACCAGATACCATAAGGTCAAGGTTAAGAGAACTCCCTTTATCCATGTACAACATGCACAACATTGAGAATAATAGTTCCCAACTTAGCCAAGGCATCTGACATGACAAGTCCATTCACTTTTCCTTACCTGATTACCTTTCTCATGAATGTCCTAACACCGTCCATTTACACCAATGGAACCATCCAATCGAACCGACTGTCATATTCTTGCCTTTATCCTCCCTATACTCATGCATTGAGCTTCATCTGGGTCTTACATTATCTGTTGGGCTCCACAAATTTCTCCCTGAGCTCCATTAACTTTCCACTATCCCAAACCAACTACCAAGGCCCTTAAAACATAAAAGGAAAGAATAAGAAGGAAACAAGAAGAAAACCATGAAAAACCAATCACAATATGACACCACAAAAAAAGTGGCATGATCATGCACCAGACATAAACAAATCTACAAATCAAGTGCAAACGAATCACAAAGGTCAAATGTCATAAAATTCCCAACAAACACCATGGATAAATCCCCATGGGTTCTCAATACTTCCAAGGAAAAGCTCAACCTAAGATTTCTTCAATATTTCACAATAGTCTCTTTTGCCATGCAATCCCCTACATCATACTGCCATAAACACATAAATATTAGTGTATAAATAAATATAACAATATAGCGGTTACCTCACCCCATTATGCCAAGCACACTGCCTTGTAACTGAACACATACATGTATCATTTCGCAAGGGACTCTAATTCCTTGATGAATCCAACCATAACTAGAAACCAAATGTTATCCCTGTAAAATACATGTTCAAGAATATAGCACATAATGTCAGACAAATTCAATGTTAAGAAGACTTCTTGTATTCATGCAAAGCATCCATTCATTGGGAATTGCGGTTTCCAAACATAGCCAAAGGAATTCTCACTTGGTTCCTTTCCTTTTACCTTTTACCTAGCTGAAATCGAGTCTTGCTATCTGTTGTCAAATCACTCCATTGTTAGTTATATAAAAAAATCAACTATTACCTTGTCACGCTAATGCCAAGCATGTTTCCACGCAACTGTTCGCACATGTCAACCACACATTCCAAAGATCAACACACCATATCTATTAATTTGAAATCAACCTTTACCAAGACTAACAACCATGTCATAATCATCAGTCACATCATAATCATTAGACATAATGCTACAACTAGCACCCACTTGCACTCAAGTACATATCATTTGTCTAAGCATATATTCTATTTTAGTGCAACCATCTTAAAGCAATATCATTCCTTCATGCAATATTATAGGCACAAAATCATATCATGCAATTAACTAAACATTCAAACAAATTGTAAACATTACATGTTGGATAAGCCAAATAAACGACATAATCAAACTCATATTTCAATGTATCTTAGGGTAGACTATCACATTTGTACAAGTCAGTCCTAAACAGTATGACACAATATCACAAATATATCAACTTGTATATGAATATCATAACCATTACCATCAGTACAGGCCAATCCAGATTAGCATGATACATAATAACATCCACATCTTAAATGCAATGACCATAATCATCATGTGTATCACCACAATGCATATAACAACAAGTTAACTACCACACATGACTATCTAATGCATGTGCATGTGACCGCACTGAACAACTAGCATCTATCATGCATGTAACCATAATAAAAACAGAATGTCATATATGTACATAACCATAATGCTTATAACAACCATTAACCAACATGCCTACATACCCACCATACAAACATGTATGATGATTTCCTCTTACCCCTAGGTCTAGTGCTACAACCTAGTTTTGATGATCTGTATATCCTACTCTATCTTAGCTGTTAGCATCATGATGCCACAATTGCATACAATGACCTCATGCATGACAAAATTCACCATGAAAATACATGCATAACGACATATAGACACTAACATGCATAACAAATGCATATACAATCGACATGCATTCATGACAAACACATCCCAACAACAACATCATCAATTTCTACATGTCAACAAAACTGTAACAATGACCATCACCATGCATACATAACAAGCACATATAAAACCTATATGCATGCATGACAACCACATTTTGCCCATGCAGTCCAAGGGTTGAACCATGCTCTGATACCACTTTGTAACACCCTCCTCCCACATTTACCCAAGTTATCGACCTGCCATGGTAAACATGTGACGAAGAGTTACTATGATATGATTCAACTTCCTATATCACCTTAAGGAAGTGGAACCGATGGACCAACACCTTAAAGACTTCCCTCAGGAGCACCAAGTTAGGGACTTCAACGTAGCACCCGACCATTTATTAGGTTGAACGAAATATTATTTCATCCAATCACCCCCGTGCCATATTCCAAACATGAATGTGGGACTTACAACAAAACAAACAGGGTTTCCTCATGCTTTATCATAATCCATCAAGAGATTCCTAGGACCAAGCCCTCATCTATATAACCAGTCTTTATCACAAACTCTCCAAGTGATTCCTAAGCCCAAACAAGAAACATACACTACCAAGATTTACTCCAATCCCACCATATACTAATCCAGGGATCACTAGGCTTGTACAAGCATGGATGCATCTGGATATATCCACCTAAACAGTGAAGAATTTGTCCATCTCCACCCTCTAGGATTTGCTGCATATCCCGCCATTTACCAGTCGAGGATTCCTAGGCCTAATGAGGGTATTCACCTCTAAGATTTTTCGTGTATCCCGCCATTTACCAGTTGAGGATTCCTAAGCCCAATTAGGGCACATAGAACCAAGATTTACCACAATCCCACCTTTACCGGTCTAGGGATTCCTAGGCCTTGTGGTTTGTTTTTGAGACCACCCCACTTAGTTTCAAAACCATCCGGCAATCCAACAAAACCATGTAAAAGAACCCCATCACACCATGGCTATTTGGAAATGGAAAGGAAAGGCTGAAAACAACTATCACACCTGGAAAAACCCATGCCAATGACAGTAAGAGAATGAAATACACACAGGCATGTACCATGCATGCCAAATCTATCAAGGAAATTATACATGCAACTTGATACATGAAAGTAATCCTTCTATAGCCACTTTAGACAAATGTTCCTTGCTTGATCTTTGGTTCCATTTGCTTTATTGTCCTTCCTTTGCATTCCTTCCTCCAATTCTAAAGTGCTCCAAGAATACTCTAAGTGTGCGAGAGAGAGAATGGAGAGAGAGCTCCACCCAAAAAATGTCAAAATTTGATGAACTGATCCTCAGAAGCCCTTTTATCATTGAGGCCTCTAATTTCTTCAATTTCCATTATTTTTCCTTCATTTTCTTCTCACATGCAACCTGTGAACTTTCACCTTCCTTTTCTCCTATTTTCCATTATTTTCATAAATAAAATGCCAGTTAATGCCACTTTCCTTTTCAAAGCCTTTGCCAATTTATTTAGCCATAATAAACTGAAATATACACCCATTAGGGTGTTTCTCCTACCATTCAACTCGAAATACGTGTCCCATGACCTTGGTCTTATTTTTCGTTTATTAAATTTATTTCATGGATTTTTGATTAGGGCTGTTATAAAACCCTCCCCCTTGGGGGAACACGGTCCTCGGTGTTCAATGACACCTATAAATGACAAAACCACTGAAAAAAATTATACTTATTATGGAACTTTATAAAATAATTCATTGCAAGATTTACAATGACCACTACTGAAACATGAAAAACATACCGTTTACTATGGCTTTATAACACAACTCATTACGATATTTACAATAAAAACCACATATACTTTTTCACATTTGCTTCAATTGACAAATAACTATACTGTCTATGAAGCTTTATAAACACAACTAGATAAAATATTTACAATAATATACACATATGTACATTTTCTCTAACCAAAAAATAAAAGGATATGATGCTTTCATCTGCAACACGGAAATCCAGAGGCTCACACCTCCACCCTCGAAGTAATACCAGGATTCATCTCCTTCGTAGGAAGTCCAGAATCCACTGTCAAAGTCAAAGTTGCATCGAATGTCCATCGCTACAATCCTACGCCACTTGTCCTCTTAGTTAAGAGTTACCAAATCATTGTTCTAGGGCACACTCCCAATGTGCATCTGATTCCACCTTGAAATGCTAATGACCAAAAAAAATCTATGATCGATCTTCCCTTCTTTGCTACACAGTCCCTCGGGGAATCCGGTCACCCCCTTCCATGTAGTCACACGTCTTCCAAGTTCTGTGGGCATCCCCTTCTCTACTACACAGCCCCTCGGGTGACCCCTCCCTTGTCAAGGTTTCCTCACATTAGAAGGTCCAAAAACCAAGGCATATCCCTACCTCAAAAGCATCATATTGGTCATAGCATGCTTATAGAAATCAATGGGAACTATTGGGTACTAGTTTCCCACAATGGCCTTACTCCTGAAGTGCTTTACCAACATACTGCTACCTATTCCAATTCCTTTCATTGCTGCTACTAATTCTTGCAGTCAGTTCCAACCACCCAACTGAGAATTTTTTGTGCTTTCTTGTACCAAACATGTAAATGCCATTAGATTTAAAAAAAATTGAAATAAATTCACCTCATACCTCATTGGTAGCTTGTCAATGAGGTACACTTGCAATCCTATTTATTTCCTATCACAACAAGTCAAACTAGTTGTTTGATCCAATCATTATGAATAAACATATCACATCCGGTTAGCTCAAAATGAAACCATCATAATCAAAATCATAGATCACACCTAACCATCATAAACCAGAATCATAGACCACATGTAATCATCATAAACTAGAATCATAGATCACATGCATAATTAAAACTAAAATAAAATACTAATACTTATCGTTTAATTGATCCTTAGCTTCAACCTTTATCCTTTTTCATTTCCGTATTCACATAGATCAGTTGCCACACTGGACAAACACCCAGTTCCTTCTCTTCAACCATGTACACATACACATGGTGTACATAACCACATAAAACCACACATGTCATACAACACCATACAATACATGCACCTACACCTAATGTACAACACATATAGCTACACCCGACGTACAACACAACACATACACCTGCATCCAGTGTACGACACAACACATACACCTATACTCGGTGTAAAACACAACACAATATATACACCTACATCTAGTGTACAACACAACACAATACATACACAGAGTACAAGACAACGAATACACATGTCATGATATCACGACTACGCAATGCACATACACAACACCACACGTACACAAAATAACATGTACAACATGCACACAATATCACATGCACACAACACAACATGTACGCCATGCACACGCCACATGTACAACATATGCAAAGTATCACTTGTACATAGCACCACCTGCACAACATGTACACAACACCACTTGCACAACGTGTACACATCACCACCTTCACAACATGTACACAACACCACCTATACACAACACAACTTGCACAACGTGTACACAACACCACATGTACACAACACCACTTGCAAAACGTGTACACAACACCACATGCACGACATGTACACAACACCACATGCATGACATGTGCACAACATCACCTACACATAACATCCCATGTACAACATGTACTCGGCACAACATGCACACAAAACCACATGTAAACTTATACACACAACACCACATGTACATAGAACTGTATGTACAACAAGCACACCGCACCATATGTACACAACACCGCATATGCAACATGCGCAAAGCCCCTTATGTACACAACATCACATGTCCATGTGCACAACACCATATGTACATAGCACCACATATCCAACATACGCATAACACCATATGTACACAACACCTCTTATCCAACATGCGCACAACACCATCTGTACACAACACTGCATATACAACATGTACACAACACCATATATACATAGCATTGCATAAACAACATGTAGATAACACCATCTGTACATAACACTACATAAACAACATGTACACAACACCATATATACAACAATAGTACTACACATCCAAAGACCACACTGACTCTACCAGACAACCTTAATTCTAGTGTCTTTCCACTATCCATGCTTGCCCCAACATGCCATATATCACATTACTTTCATTTCGTTAATGTACCTCTCAACATTACCTTCCATAACATAGACATAGTCTAATCACATAATATCAATTCATATCCACATGATACCGACCTCATAGATTTGTCAGGGCTACTCTTCCCACTTGATTCCTCATAAGACGAGGAACCTCTTCATGTCATTCAGCTACATAAGCAATTATTCCCCCAAAAGCATGATCCCTGATGACCCTGTCAGAAAATGACATACATACATACATACATATAAACATTAGCATTAAAAAATCATGATCTCTGACGACCTTGTCAGACAAAGACATACATACATACATACACACATACACACATACTTGTGTACATATATAGACATCAACATAATCATGATCACACCATAATTATCAGATACCATAAGGTCAAAGATAAGACATATCCCTTTATCTATGCACAACATGCACAAAATTGAGAACAACAGTCCCTAACGTAGCCAATGCATCTTGACGAGCCTAGGTATTACAAGAAGAATGTTGCAACTCCCAGGGCTACTAGCTTTGCTTATCAACGTAGGGTTCGTACAAACTTGGAGGTGACAGTGTTATATGCACAAGTAAAAGTGAAGGTACTGCATATTGTCACTTATCATCTGGAAAGAGACCCCAAGGTTTCCAAGCTAGACTTCTATAGGGTCAGAAGAAGCTTAATTATTTGATGGAAGAAGAGCAAATCTATTCTAAGAGAGAGCTACTCTACTGCAGTAATGAAGAAAACAACATGTAATGCTAAATCACACCACAACCTAACTAACCAACTAAATAGCTATGCTAAATAGAATTGCTAAAGCAATCACTAACCTAAGGCTGCTATCTAAGTTTCAGAGTTAAAGAGCATTAAGCAAAGAAACTTAAGCTAAATCAGTTTTCAAGCGAAAGAGCAATCAGAGGTTGAAATCAATGAAAGGATGACGTAAGGATGCAGTAGTGCATAGGGACCATTGGATCGATCAATGAACAAAACATGAACGATAAAGATCTTATCGCGAAGGCTTAAGTGACTAGATGGGTGAACAGGGTGAACACACAGGATGAATGGCTGAGGTCTTATCACAGAGGTTAAGTCAAGAGATGGATGGACAGGGTAATGAAGTGATGAACGGCTGAGATATTATCACGTAGATTAAGTCAAGAGATGGATGGATAGGGTAACAAATCGATGAATGGTGGAGATCGTATCGCGGGAAAAATAAACATGTGGAAATGATGGAGCGGGTTTCTAAGGCGGTAAGTAGTTTCTTGCGTGCCCTCAAGGTCGTAAGAGAAGTTCTGAAATTTCATGCAATTAGTCTTACTATTTGAAACGTAGCACGAGAAAACCACTTTTCTTGCGTGCTCTCGGGCGGATAATGACCGTGCAATAATCCACACAAGATTGCACGATAGTCGTTGGATCAGGTAGGGCTGATCAGCGGTGGAGATCGGACAAGCTAATTGGTGATTGGGTGACACGATAGCCGTCAAATCAGGTGAGGTAGATTGATAGTGGGCATTTAAAGCACATATAGCGTTGAGGTGACACGATAGCCGTCGAATCAAGAGATAGATTGACAGTGGAGATTAAAGTGCATAAAGCAAGTGGAAGACTTCACGCGAGGCAGTAGTTGGAGAAAATAATGAATCAGACAGTGATTGTGAAGGTTGATTGTGGATCAGACGGTGAGGAAGTGATGCATGAAGAATGTGCTGAAGGAGGTTTCAAAGGAAAATGACAGAAAAAATGGTGAGGGTGAACGAGTAATTGCATCAAATGACAAACTCCATAGCTCATGCGAGAACCAGAAACTTGTGCTTTTGGGGTTGCTGAAGGGTCTCTTCCTCAACTCATGGTCCCAGAGGGAGGAGATGAGGCCGAGAGACCTACGCAAAACCTTATGGTGATATTTTTCTCCTAGCTAACCTGTAAATTGAAAGAAGGCACAAATGGAAGTAAACTACAACAAATGCAACTACTAAAGCAAATGAATAGAAAAATCATGAATAATCTATGCTATATTGCTGTAATGAAAATGCAGCTACTTAAACAAATAAAAAGAAAACCATGAATCTAATTAAGCAAATTAATAGAACTAGGAAGCTACTTAAGCAAATGAACATAATAGAAATCTATGCTACTTAAGCAAATGAACAATGAAAACTAGGAATCTATGCTACTTAAGCAAATGAACAATGAAAATTAGGAATATATGCTAGAATACATGTACAGTAAAGAGGAGCTTTGGATACTTGGGTTGGGCCCTAACCCAAGAGCTTCATTCCTCTGAGTTAACTTAGATCTGGCTTAAAACAAAACTCATTCTCATTATGAAAACCATGGATTACAAAACAAACTGTCATAAGTCTTGCAACTCAAAAATAAAGTAGAGTTTTCAAATGAAAGTCCGAATCCTACTGAGGTCCTAAGCATCTCTATTTATACATTTGATGTCTCCAATGAATTCCTTCCCATTAGGGAGGCTAGGCTCCCCACTCAAGATAAAGTGGTTTCTGTCACTTTCACTTGCTCGATTGTCTTCTAGTCTTCAAAGTGATGGGTGTTTGCACTCCGAGTTGATGGAGGAATATTCGAATGGAGGGGTAGTAAATGAGGATGATTTACCTCCTATAATTACTCTCCCTTGTCTCATTCAAGTTTTTACCAAGGTCTTTGCCACAATTCCTTGCTTTTACTATTTATTCCTTTATTCCTGCATTTTTCCTTTCTTTATTACATGCACATTAGACCACAAAGCAAAATATCCAACTCTAACTCATCTCATAAACAAAATATAATCAAAAGTATGTAATAAGTTGTGAGAATAGTTGGTTTGACTAAGCTAGGAGGTGAATTAAGGCCAATTAAGGCCCATATAATTACCCAATAATGAGGCTCCTCATCACCCCCCTATTGAAAGTGTTTCTCATCCTCTGAGTAACTTAGTCAATGTCCATGTCCTTCATGGCTCTGGTAGCATTTCTGACATCCCATGCTTCTACTGTGGTCTCTTCTTCTTGTTCATAGAAGCCTGATTTACTTTCTACTTCTTCCAACTGCCTCTTTTCCTCTTCTTCTTTTCTCCCTTCTAGCATCCCTAGGAGTAGCGGTGGACTGAGTTTTAGGCCTATCTAATTGAATTTCAACCTTTGCATTGATTACTTATACATAGGTGTCCTGTTGAGTGCCTCTCTCAACCTTTGAGGGGAGTGATATTCGTTGATCTTCAAGCTGTGTGGCAGTGTGTTCCATCTCCTTTAGTAGGCATGTATAATATCATCTCTTAGTAGCATAAACATATCCTTAAAATATGAAATTCCTTGCTCTTGGGTAGCAAGATATCTAGGTGCCAGCTGAGGATCATTTGCAATTATATTATGGGTGTTGATTAGGGCCATGGGATTTTATTGTTCAGCTCTGATGATTTTTTTGTTTTCCTCTCTCTAGCCAATATTATTTTCATCTCTGCAGCCCTTTACTTCTCATGGTTCATCAATGATGCCAAAGCCATTGATTGTAGATCTCCTAGCTCTGCATTAGGATCCCAAATATTCATGTTTTTGAGGTCCATGTTGTGCAAGTAAAACTCAACCATTTTGGCCCTATCCTCTAGTGCACTTTGATAAAAAATATCAATAAACTGCCTACAATCCTGAAATGGCATGGTGCCCCTTTGTGGTAGTGTTTTAATTAGAAATTTTAGCCATTATTTTCTGAGGTAAAGAGCATAGGACTTAGCTGGCATCCTACGCTGGATTGCCTCTTTCTGTTCTTTCTCCTCTGTTTCAATGCCTTCTTCCTCTATGTTTTTCTTATCTTCTTTCTCTTGTTGTTATTTCTCCTCTATTTCAATGCCTTCTTCCTCTTTTGTTTCAACATCATCCTCCTTCTATTCTTCTTCATCATGTTCCTCTGTGGGTTCTTCACCTTCTAAAAAAAAATTCCTTTTTGCCACTTGACTGTCTGCTTTGTCTTCTTTTCTCCATGCAATTCCTAGGGGAAGTGTGGTGACCCTACTGATGAACTCTGGGGTGATATCTATAGTGATCCCTCTAACTATAAGAATGGCATGGATTCTGCTGTGTGTAGTGAGGGAATGAGAAAATTCTTGAGAAAATAGAGTTTCCCGTGTATGTAATCCACTAGCTTTTTAGAGGACTTCTAGTTCATTTGCTTGTAAATGGGGATGGATTTTTAGATCGTACCTCTTTAGGATGGTGGCAGTGGACATTTCTCTTGATATTCCATCTTGAACCCCTCTCTGCCGATCCCGTAGACTGCATCTGTGTATCCTGTAGACTGCTCTTGTAGGAATTCTCTTGCAGAACGATGGATCCTTTCTTCTGGTGGGTGGCTAGAGTTATGATCTCCTTGTAATCAGCTCCCATAGTTGTTAAATCCATAGTTAACCAATTTTTGTCCTACTCCTCCTTTGTTCATTGAGTTGATTGCAGCCATGTGTGAGAGGACACCTTGCTTTGTATGTGATGACTGAAGGAAGGTGGCCAAGTTAATTGGCCACCTTTTCACTTACAAACCAACTACCTCTTAACCTTTACAACTTTTGATCAAATGATGCATATGAGGGAGTGAGTGGGATACTTACACGTGGTCCTGATGCCATGCTGCAGTTGTCAAAGATCAGAGGTGCCGCATTCTCTATTTGTTGCATGGTCATTCTTCTTCCTCCTCTGCTGTCTGCTGATAGTTTCTTAGCTTTTGGAGGTGTCTGTGACTGGAGATCTGATGTTGTTGCTGCTGTGGAGCTCCTCAATTACCACTTGGCAATGTTTGGTGTCTCCCTTAGAATTTCTTGATCATGTTGCTGGCTGGTGCCGTGAGGATGCTGTAATGAATGGATAGAGGGAGTAGGAGTGTGTGTGGATGCAGGGATGATGGTAATGGATGAAGTGATTGGTTAGATCATGTATAGTATGAATTTTGGGGACCTAACCAATCTACCATTCAGGGGATCCTATAAAAAACACAATATTTACCTGAATTGAAGAAATGAAGTGAAAAACAATGGAATTGATGGAGGGATGCATGGTAAGAAGTGAAGGAGATGAATATATGTGAGGCACGGCTCCCTTTGGATCTTCTCTTTTCAAATTGATTGTCATTCTTACCCACCTACAAATAGCAATTATGTTTTTTTTTTCTTATATATAAATATATGTAATATAACACCTATCTATCTTATATATATATATATATATTTAAAAAAAACACCTACACTACCTCAGAGAGGTTTTCACCCTAGATATCTACCCTGGGATCCTCAAGGAAGGTTTTCACCCAAGGATATTCTTACTCTTTTTCATTTTTTTCTCATCCTTGGGCAGCCTCACGAGGTTTTCAACCCAAAGATGGGACTCAGGTGCCTCATGGAGGTTTTCACCTGAATCCTTATTCTTTTTCTCTTTTTCAGTGACCTGATGAGGGAGGAGCTAAAAATTGCTTCACCATCATAACTGTCTTATTGATATTGTCAATGAACTCTTGTTATAAAGGCCTCTTGTACATTTTCAATCGGTGTCCATTAACTAGCAATGGAGTGGCTTCTTCATCTATAGCTCTGATTTTCACTGAACCATTGTCATGGCATCTTCCCAACACATAACGTTCGAGCCATCTTGTCCTTAGCTTGCCCTTGATGTTTTTATACCTAGAGTCATATAACAATGCCCAATCTCCCTCTTGAAATTGCTTCTCATTAATATGTTTGTGATGCCAGATTTTCCTCTGAAGTTGAACTATCTCTATATGTAGGAGGGCCTGCATTCTGAATTCATCCAAGCCATTCAAATGGAACAATCATTCTTTTTGTGCATGACTGAGATCCATATCTAGTTGGGTTTCCATCCTCAATGTGTTATATTCAAACTCAATGGACAACAAAGCCTTTTTCCCAGACTAGCTCATAGGGTGTAAATCCAGTGGTGGTCTTCCATGTTGTATTATAGGCCCAGGTGGTCTCAACTAGTCTCTCTACCTAATCCTTCCTACTGCTGCTCCCTACCTTCGTTAAGATGTTCTCTAGTGCCTTGTTGGTCACCTCCACTTGCCCATTAGCTTATGGATGATAAGGCGTGGAGGTCTTATGCTTGATTTTGTGATGGATAGGCAGTTCTTCAATCATGCTGGAGGTAAACTGGCTGCCTTGATCTATGACTAGCTCTCTAGGGTACCCAAATTTGTAGAATATATTCTCCCTTAGGAACTCAACCACCTTCTCTTATGTTGTTGCCTTAATTGCCTTGGTTTCAGCCCACTTATTCAAATAATCAGTGCACACAATGATGTGCTATTTTTGCTTTGAAGGATGGTTGATAAGCCCAATGAAGTCCATGCCCCACTTGTGTTACCTAGAATACTATCCACTTAGAGCTGCTATTCCCTCTAAGACTGGTAGACATCTTAGAAACAAACAAGTTAAAACTACTTTCACTTTCCTTTATGAAAAATAGACAAGAGGGGAAAAAAGGACACCAACCTTTGTCTTGCGCTTGGTTCCTTGCCTGGTTCCTCTCCTTCTCGATAGATCTTTGCCACTCCTTATTTGTCTACACAACTTCAGAGAGCACTTGTGGAATCAAAGCATCATAATACTATCGAAGAACAGAGATCTATAGTCATAAACAACACATGACCAGATATGTATTGACCACACAATGCATATATAATCAAACATACAAGAATGTGGAGGAAAACTTGAATAGCTTTATTAATATCAAGAATAGCAAGAGGATTACAACCAATTGTTCTGACCCAGCATCATCCTCCAGCAAGAAATCCCTTCTTCACCTCAAGTAAAGCTTAGATCATCCAACACTATGATGTTACACCAGAAAACCAATAGCACTTCTCTACAAGATACAAGATTATAGCCTCTGGATCTTTGTGATGAGGGATCCATATATAGATGATTGTAGGGGGGTGAGCCAACTTCTGGGATTTTTATTAGTGTCCTCTCTCTGATAGTTCTTGATTCCACTTGGAGATTGATGATCTCTTACTCATCCCTGGGCGAAATCAGAGAGGCAAGTGTCAGAGGGGAAGTTTCTGGAAGTTTCTATGATCCTCCACCTCGCAAACTGTCTCTGCCATTTGTCCATTCTCACCCATTGCACTCTATAGAGGGGCCATCCAGTATGCATCGCACCTTTTACACTGGGAACTTCTGAGTTGTTTTCTATGGAGAACTTCTGGGAGATGACGTAATCAACTGACCTTCTTCCTTTAGGTAGTGAAGCAACACTTTTAGGGACTTAGGAGCCCTCAGTTTATGGAAATTTATGATTGGGGTTGCAGTGCCCAAAAATGTCTATAACAACTTGTCAAATGGCTTGAAAGTCACTTGAGGTTGTAGGGGCATTTCATCTCTTGGAGTAGGCTTTCCCATCCTGATGAAGAGTAGGCCAATAATAGACTTATTGCAAAACTTTGAATGTTGTCCTCTTTGCTGCAAAGTGACCTCCACGAGGCCCATCATGAAAGGTCAGAAGGATGTCAAAGACTTCCCCTTCCATTACACACCTTCTCAAGATTAGGCCAAGTTTGAACAGATTTCCCCTAATCTAGGTGAAGGGGGTGCTTTTCCTGACTATCTTGCTCTTTTCTTTGGAGGGGAAGTTTGGTGGGAATTGTGCTGATACCAAATAGTTTGCTATATCAGCAAACCATTGGGAGAGAACTGAAATAGCAAACAAATTCTCATATGTTAACTAGTCATCTTCCATTCCTTCTTCACCTACAGGAAAATTCATCCTAGATAGAAAGTCAGTAACAAAATTTTCCTTACCAGTCTTACCAAGAATAGTTAGATCAAACTGATGTAATAAAAGCAACCATCTTATAATTCTAGCATTCACATCTGGTTTGTTCATTAATTATTTGATTGCAGCATGATCTCTATGCACAAATGTTTGATAGATTTTAATGTAATGCCTAAATTTTTTTAATGAATGCACAACAACTAGGAGTTCCTTTTCGGTCACAGTATAGTTTAGCTCAACCTTTGACAAGTTCTTATTGGTAAAATAGATGGCATAGGGGCAATTTATCCTCTTCTTGACCTAAGGCTGCTCCCTTGGCATTGCGTGAGGCATCAACATGACTACGAAAAGGGAGGGCCCAATTTGGGCCTCGAAGAATTGGTGCAGTGGTTAACTTACCCTTTAGAATGTCTAAGGCCTCTTGACAGCTCTTTGACCATATAAACTCAGAATCTTTGGCCAAGAACCCAAATAAAGGAGACGCAAACTTGTTGAAGTCCTTTATGAACCTTCAGTAATATCCAGCTAACCCTAATGAACTGCTGACATCTCTCTGCTTTTGTGGAGGTGGTGTTAGGTTCCTATACCAATAGGTGTCATTTTTCATGAGTGACATTGAAGAGCTTTAATATGTTCATACCTTTGGCTGGTTGCTAAGGTTTTCCATATTCCCAAGAAATCAAAAAGTCAAAAAATGTAAAGAGGCTATGCCTTAAAAGAAAATTCAAAGGGAAAAAGAATGAAATGGTCAAGAAAATAAAAGAAATGAACCCCAAATAAAGGACCATGAAAGTGTGCAAGTCCAAAAAGCCACTTCTGTTCTATTTTTTCAAAATATGATGGTATGCAACTGTTGATTCATGCCACCATTGATGAATGGCCAAATAGCTTAATCTTGGTCAGTTCATGGTTGAATTTACTTGTCTTAAAGATAGAGAAATAATACTTGTCCAAACTGTTCAATCTTGGCAGGTGAATAACTAGGTAGAGAAGCAAAGGAGCTCAATAGTTAAAGCTGAGCCCTTGGATGTTATAAATGTAGATTTAGATAGGATTGTAATGAAAAGAAAAGAAGATCGAAAGGGTCTGCTAGTCCAAGTGCACCCATAGAAAAAGAAGAAAAAATGTTAGGAACAGTAGGCTGGATAGGCAGTTTTGGTGTTGCAGAAGCATGCTTATGGTTAATTTTGTCTCTCAAAGGATGTTTATCTTGTTTTTATCATAAGTACCATGGAAGTTGTTTGGTATAAATCAAGTGAAGCATGTCTAACTTCCCTTCACACTTCTCCCAAAATCACTTATTAACCTTCCCCCAAGGACATTGAGATCTACTCAATACTCCTAGATCACTCCATTTAATGAAAGGTGTGAGTAAAGTCACAACTTTGTTTAGACAAAGAAGCCACATTTCTTGTGTAAAACAATTTCTCTTTCCTTTTGCCTAAAGTATAAAACTTTGTGCTTAGTGCGTTCAATTTCAAAATCCATATTAACTCCTAACATATACTATTTAAATCCCTAGACCTATTTCCCTCTCTTGTATTAATATATCTATGTTATAAAAACCCAAAATTTTATTATCCTAACCCCCGGCTAAATTATAGCCATATGTTAATGTTTATATGGGATCCAAGGCTTATCATAAACCTAGCAATAACCCTCCCCAGTGCGCATAAGGAGTTAATTAACCTCATGTTAAGTAACGAACCATATCACAAATCCTGCTACATTGTAAACCCGTGGTAAAATCACCGCGATATGTGATAAAACATTAAAATAGTGAATGGGCCCCGTTCCGTAGCCCTCCTCCAGCTCCATCCACCGCTAGCCGTCAGATTTGGGCCTTCCCATCCAACGGCCCAGATCAATATCGCAACCCCCTCCATCAGTGTACGTTACCGCTCGAGGAGCCAACGGTATTACCGCCGTACCAAAGACGCATGGCACCCTCCCGTAGTGCTCGCTGCCCTCCCCACCAAAACCACCTTAGCCCAAAAGTGGTGCGGGTCAATACCGCTTACCGCCCTTCTGTTGACTCTTCTTGCTGACCTCATTGCCGCGTCACCGCCACGTCACCCCGCTACACGACAAAATACTTCGTCATGCTGACGTCATCAAACTGAAAAGCGCCAAAAGCCTGCCAAAGTAAATTTTTGTTAAAAAGACGTGAAAACATCATTTTCACCTATTTTTCACTTGTTTTTCTCTACGGAACTTTTGCATGCAATTTACGTCCAAAGCGGCTGCTCGATCATATAGTTCGCCACCCAGCCAAATCAAGTCCACAGTCCTGTCCTCCAGCTCGTCCCGCAACCTGCAATCTGCACAGTGCACCGTTAAAGATAGGTATTTACCTTAATTATGTTTCCAAACCCTGTGAATCTTAGTTTTCTCTGCAAATTTTCCAAAGGAGCCAAATTTGAGTTGAATTCACTGTACTGCCTTCAAATAAGTGCACCAAAACCACTGTTGATCTTCCCATTTGCTTGCAGAAGCCCCACCCCCAGTTTAAAAATACAAAACCAAAAATGGAGGCTCGAGTGGCTCTCAATGTCGCTCCCTTCAATGCACCTCACAAAGAGTTGGAGTGGTTGCCCTTGGCTGATAGATATTTTCAAAGTCAAGACTTAATTGGTGACAAAAACCATCTTTAGGCATTTTGTGAAATTAGGAACAGTCACCGAAGTAACACTGATCTCTATGGTATATGGGAATCCAACCTGCCTATGTACTACCTCCCCTCAGTCAATATATTCCTTGATATTATCCACCTATGCTGTGCCAATTATGAACCTACTCAGAGAGCAGTTATGACTCCAACTGGAATTGTCCTCTTTTATATAACTCCTGAGTCCATCAATAAGATGTTACACTTCAAACCCACTCAGCTTCTGGCTCCTCTTTCTATGGGATTCTTGCTTGAGCAAGGCCCTAAACTGCCCAATTCAGAGATAACCTGGATTGCTCAAACATTTATGAGACCAGATTGCCAGCCCAAAGAGCCACCTCCCTCTGTCCATGCCTGGTTCAAATTAATTATTGATATGATATCCTATATTCTGGGATTTAAGACAAGTGAGTATATTGATGAGACCACATTGGTTTTGTTGTCCATATTTACTCCAGTACAACCCCCTGCTCTTAAATATAACTATGCTACATTCATTGCCAACAAGATCCATGACCAATTCTTGAATCTAGACAGAGAAGGAGTCTTCAAGTACTCATCCTATATATATCATCTGTTCTTATACTATCAAATAGACAGCTTTCAGTTTCCTATCAGAAAATTGGATTCCAAAGGAGAGAGAAGGTCTGTGATATTTTGGACCTCAGTCTTCCACCATGTTTCTGATTCTCCTTACACCTACCGTGAGTTCATTGACCTGTTTATACATCCGGTCTCTTCTCTACTGATGAGAACTCCTCCTCCTAGACTCTCTGGTGATATGCAGAAGATTTTACAGCTCTCCAAAAACTACAGAATAGGTGACTGGTACTTTTACCAGAATCACACCAAGATCAAAATATATGGCTGTCAACTGTGCCCTTATAAGCTGCCCAAATATGTGCCTATGAGACTGTTTGCACTGGAGTATTTCAGGCAAATTATCAATGTAGATTTAACTCACTTTCACAGTGCAAAGAAAAATGCCTAGCTAAGAATTAAAAACCAGTTAGGCCCCTTCATCATGAACAAGAAGGAAGCCTGGGCAGATGCTGATAAGATATTGGGGGAAGAACTTAAACTGAATAAAGGTTTCTAGTGGGTACCTTATGACCCAAATGGATTTATAAGTGATAGGAGAGTAAAATACAGGCTATCAGCCTATAAACATTCTAGGCTCCCTAAAATAGAGAAATTTGCCCATCAGGATGAGTGGGTAGAAGGTACATTGATAGAGCAACTTACTCAGCAAGAAGTGATGGAACAAGAAATGAAAAATCTTGAAAAGACTCTTGACCTGGACTCTTTTGGACAGGTATTTTTCAAGCTACCCCAGCAAACTGGAGTGGGCACATACTCTACTGGAACTTCACAGCAACCTCTATAGGAAACCAGTGCACCAGGTACAAGGTCATCGAAGGGCAAGGAAGTAGTAGGCACAAAACAACAAGCAATGACAGATCAGCCAGCAACATCAAAGGAATAGAACCAAGGGAAAATTCCCCCTTCTCAAACCAAAGCACCAGAGATACCAGTTTTACATACTCTTCTAAATGAGGAAAAAGGCAAGAAAAGAGATATGGAAGAAGGCACACCTATGAGTGGATCTGCAGAGCAACCAGGGGAGAAAAGGCAAAGACTTAATCCTCTATCTGAAGAGGAAATCATTGAAGAAACAATATAAAGGCAACATAGTGTGGAAGTCTCATCCACAAGGCTGCAAAGCAAGCAAGGTTTTGATATCAAAAGAACATTCACGGACATAAAAGCTCAGAATGACCCACTGAGGCTGCAACTTTATAATCAATTTCTCAAAATGACCCCCACCAACCAGCAAAGGTTAATGTCTACATATGAAATTAAAGAAGCTAAAATAATCTTGAGCCACTTTAAGCCTAAAGTGCAATAGCCACAGTCAGCAGCTGACTACATCAGGACAAATCTAGAGGTCCTTGCCAAAGACATTCATCCAATGGACCAGATTGAGTTGCACAAAAAAACTGGAGAGATGGTCTACTCCACATTGGTAGATAAGGCAATGTTGGCTCATAAATTGCAAAACTCATTAAACAACACCTCTGCCCAACTAGATTTGGAGAAGGCATCTTCTTTAGCCAAGGACAACAGGATAAAGTCCTTGGAAGATATTATCATTGAGCTGGGACATGATCCCAAGGATGCCAAAGGAATAAAAGCATTGATAAAGAAAAAGGAAGAGGACATTGCTACCCTCAGAAAACAATTGAAGTTGCCTACTACTATGCATCCAAAAACTATCGAGTTTGTGTAGCAAAAAGTAGAGGAGGACATGATGGACTTGTTGATGAGGATGAATCAAAGATTAAGTGAGATAGAGCAGACATTGGAGAAAGTATTACAAGAAAGGCAAGGAGAGTTGACCTCCCAGCCACCTGAAATAGCTCCAACAGTCACCACCGCCCCTTCAACAGCTGCAGCAGCACTACCTCCCACTGTTCTAGCAGCCACAACGGAAACAACTACAGGAACTTCAACAATAGCACCAGGCAGCAGTATTGGCATGACAACAGAGGAATTAATAAAGGAAATGGAAGAATTAAAACTACAAGTGTCAGAGTTGAAAGAGGCCAAAGAAAAATTGGCAAAGCTAGAAATAAGCTATGATAAATCCAAAATGACTGTAGCAGAAAAGACACGGGAAGTGAAGGCATTAGAGAACAAAGTGAAAGCATTGGAAAAGGACCTCTCTTTAGATAAGCCTATGGGAGAAATAAAAGGCATTTTATGGGCTAACATCAATCAATCCATTTGTAATGTATGGAGATCCATTCAGAATATTTATGAGCAGATTGACTTAATAGCAGTGGCCCAAGTGGAAATTCAAAAGGCCAGAACTTTCCTCGGACATATGCCCGAACAAGCCAACATGCTAATCCATTTTTTGAACACCAAGACCAGTGAAGAACTAGCAGGCACTGGACATCAGAGACAGGACATGCACCATTCTAACAATCAAAAGAGTTCTGACCATGAGAAACCTGATGCAGAATTTGGAGAGGAGGTGCCAGGACATGCAAGTGGAGATAGATTATTTTATAGAAAGATTTTCAATTTTGCATGAAAAGGGCTTGCCAAGTCTATTGGGAAGTAATGAACGCCTGTTGAGACAAGTTGAGCACACGCAAAAGTTGAATAAATATGCTGCTGATCAAGTAAATGCTTCATCAAGTACTTCAGGAGAGAAGGCCCTTCCATCTAGCCTAACCCTCTACAACAACTTGGAAAATCTATTTTATATTAAGCATGAAGTGAAACATCTTTTTATAGTCTAGCCTAACTTCTATAGGTACACAGATGCTAATGAGACTTTGAGAAAGCTGCAAAGACATAAGTTACTAGAGGAGCACTGGTGGCAAAGCATGTTGGAAATTCTATAAACATATTTCTGGTGTCTTTTATATCCTTGGTAAATCAAAAGTCTTGGTACCATATGCCGTAAAGTGGAGAATAGGAATGGATGAGAATCATGCGAGGAAACAGTGTATCAAATCAGGATTAAAAATGCACCCAAGGAATCTGGGGCAGCAACGCGGAATATCAGTGGAAACATCCACTAGCCGACTCATCGAGCTTACAGTCAACACATCGCACCAACTAAGCAGCCAACACAGCAACATTTACTTCTTCATTTATTTCTCCCTGTTTTCAAGATCATTTACTTCTCCTCTAAAGTAGGTAGAATGAGTTATTACTAGATATTATCTCTCTGAGATATTTTCAAAACACTTTTGTATAAATACCTCCCCAAGCAAAGTATTTGGGGTTGGTGATACATTTCTTAGACTGCTCTGTAACTTTGAAAATTCTCTGAATACAAAAGCTGTTGGAATCCATTGTCACTGGACTTTCTAGATGTGGAATTTGATGCTGAGGGCCATGTTATAGAATTCTTGAATCATTCTATGGATCAATAAGTCTCTTCTAACTTACGTCTTACAGTTTCTGTGTTTACTATATCATATATGTTTCATGAACTAAATAATAGAGAAAACGAATAACTCAGAATTTGCTTGTTTTCACTCTGTGTTCAATCTCTATTATTTTTAATGTTTTCTTCAGAATTAGCATAAACAAGAATTCTTAACTGCTTCTGTTTCCCTTGGTTCTTTCATATTGATTAAATGCTAAGGAATTCTTAATTACTTCTCGGTTATAATCATTCACTTTCCCTCTGTCAACATGATGAAGGATTCTTAATTTCCCTTCACCCACTGGCTCCATTCCATCTGATTCCAGCCTATAAATTGTTCCATGATTGAATACCTTGCTCTGAGTACCATCCTCAGTTAAATAAACCACCTCCAACAGTTCATCCTCATAGACTCCATTAGCCCAATGGATTGAATTTCTTAGACTTACACTCCTGTCCTATCAAATATCACCATCCAAATTCAAAACAAAAAACCTTTGTAGTTCATAACTAGCCTAATATACCTCAAAACAAAGCTAAATTATAAAGAGAGAGCCCTCTCTGGATGCAGGTTGGCTAGAACCTGTATTTAAAAGATTGGTCTGTGGTTACTTCAGCCGTATTCCCTTTTCTTACAAATTTTGGGGAACAACCTAAGTGATAATAGGTGGGACCCTTTGGATGTTTGCTATTTTGTTTGGGTCCACCTACAGTCCTTGCTGAGATATTGAATGACCTAGCATAGTCCCTTCAATCATTAAGAATTCACATTTTTCTAGACTGAGAGACAAATCATTTCAATGCATTTGTGTAATACTTTGCCTAGGTTAGTAAGGGCTTCTAGGAAATCATAGCGAGAAGGTGTAAAATCATCCATAGAGATTTCCACAGCATCATGTACTAATTCAGCAAAATACTCAAGACTACTCTCTAGAAAGTGGTAGGAGCATTGCATAGGCCAAAAGGAAGGACCCTGTAGGCAAAAGTACCCCAAGGACAGGTGAATGTGGTCTTATCCTAGTCTTCTGGGCAGATTTGGATTTGGTTGTACCCACTGAATCCATCTAGGAAGGAAAAAAACTTCTTCCCTGCCAAGCCATCTAACATTTGGTCAATGAAGGGTAGGGGAAAATGATCCTTCTTTGTGGCTTTGTTCAAATCCCTATAATCGCCATAAATCCTCCACTTACCATTTTTATTGGGAACTAACACTAAAGGAGATACCCACTCACTGTCTGAGATAGGGTAAATGAATCCTACATCTAGCAGTTTTTGCAGTTCTTCTTTGACTATGTCTTTAAGAGCTAGATTCATCCTCCTTTGTGGTTGCTTGACTGGCTTGAAACCTTCTTTGATGTATATGTGGTGAGTACACACTGAGGGGTGTACTCCCTTCATTTCCTTGTAACTCTAAGTGAAGGCTTCTAGGTTCCCCCTCAACATGTTGCATAACTTTTCCTCTTCTAAAGCAGAAAGAGATGGATTAATTTTCAAAGTTTTCTCTGGGCCAAATTCTATGGTTTTGACACGGAGTGGGTTGGAATTAGCCAAGCATAAGTCAATTGGATGTTTGTTCTGGGTTTCCCTTACTTCTTCTTCTAATGGTAATGAACTAGGAGTTGGACTTTGGAGCAAGTTTTCAATCAAGTCATCCTCATCTTGTTGTCCTCCTCCTATGGTTGCTTCCAAAGCATAAAGTTGGGCAAAATAAACCTCATATTCTTCCTCCTTCTCCAACCATAAAGGTAAATCATGCTCTAAGGTAGGTTGAGCAGGAGGGTATAGGAGTAACTGTTTGGACATATGCCTATTCTTGATGGTCATATTCCCAACTCTGTAGCTAATGTAAGCATCAGCTGTGGCCAACCATGGCCTCCTAAGGATGAGAGGGTAACCAGTAAGCTTAGCCTTAGGCTGGAGAACTAGGAAATCTGCAAGGTACTCACGAGAGTCGATGGAGACCGTCACATCCTCCACAATTCCCTCAGGGGTGACTGTGGAATGGTCTACAAGTTGCAAAACTGTTGTACTCTTCCTCAATGACCCTTGGAGGTTGAGCTTGAGCATGGTGTCCTTGGTCATCAGATTAATGGCAACCCCAAGATCAATCAGAGTGTGTGGGATAATGGTGCCATTGATGGGCACATCTACTATAGGGCTTCCAGGGTCCAAATATTTTGGACATATTACCTACCCCAACATTAAGTCAGACAACTGCCAATGACATTAATGGTAGGGGCATCCCTTTTTCTTCTACCTAGATGCTTGAAGAACCTCTCCTTAATAAACTTATTGTAACTGGGAACATCTTTGATTGTCTGGAGAAGTGAGATATTTACACATAGATTTTTCAATTCTCCCAGAAGTTCAGTTTCTTTTGGGGTAGGCTGGAGTGGTTGGGCTAATCTCTTAGGAAAGGGTGGATTTACTTTAAGGTTGCTTTTGTCTCTTTCTTCCTCAACCTCCCTATGTGGAGAGGGAGGTTGGTTATCAGGGAGAATTCTCCCAGATCATAGGTTTGTCTCTTGGATTTATATAACATAAGCTGGGTATGATGTTTCTCCACTCTATACTTGTTGAGCCTACCTATTGTTTGGGTTCGAATTTGGTTGGTCAGGCATCTCGGGTTGCTTAGGTGGAGCAAAGTGCAGGAGTTGTGGTTGAGTAGGTGGTGGAGGCAATAGGGTTGAAACATTGTTGAATTGGTGCCTCCACTCCTGGAGTGGGGTATTCCACTGACGTTGTGTCTGAACATAAGGTTGAAATGACTGGCTGGCTAGCTGGGAATGATACTGAGATGTATAGGACCAAGGAGGGGGTGTAGACCAGGAAGAATAAGCAGAGGGTCCCCAAGAAGGTATAGTTGTGGTTTGGTTGGGGTTGTGATATGCTTGGGATGACCCTTGCATACCCTGCTAGTATGGTATAGGCTCAAGAGGTCTCCTTTGGCTGATGTAGCATAACTATTCAGTGATCCCTTCAGCTCCTTGATATATGGCTTTGAGTCCAAGTAAAGAAGGGAACTTGTATGTGGAGTGGTTTTCTTCGCAGACTGAGCAAATCTTAATACAGTTCAATGGAAATTCGTTCCTAGGATGTCCCTTGGTGCATCTAGGGCAAAAGATGGCCAAGGATCTCTCTGCTTCCTCTTGCTTCCTTTTGATGTTCATGGTGTCCAATTTCAAGGCAAGGGTTTGCAACATATCACTTTTGAAATATTCCAACATATTTCCAATTTCACCCCTGATGGATGAGTTGGAGGATGATGTACTGGCCATAGGTTAACTACCCCTACCCTTTTTCCTAGTTTCCCTAGAATGGTTTCTAAAGACAATCTCAATATCCTCATAGGGTAATTGGTAGATATCTCCTCCTGCTATCATATGTAAGGTATCCAAAAGATCCTCCCTTACTCCTCTAAGCAGGACCAAGTTTAGTGACTCAGGGTTAAGTGTGCACCTGGCCCTTTTGTAATTGAGTGAGAATCTTTCTTCATAGTCTTCTAAGGATTCTTCTTGGCCTATGGTCATCTTGAAAATCTCTTCTTTAGTGTCCTTTGACCTACAGCAGTCCCTATATTTGTTTTTAAAAACCTCTTTCATCTGAGCCCAATTTGTGATGCTATCTCCAGGTAAACCCATGAACCAACACAATGATGCATCCTTGAGCGCAGATGGAAATAGTTTCAACTTTTTCTCATCATCTGTAAAGTCATAGGTTCGGGATATAACAGAAAAATCAAATAGGAAAATGTCAAGGTCCTGTGTGGTTAGGCCATGGAAATCAGGTAGGGCAGAAGGGCTTATATTATTCATCTTAGTGTCCCCATAGGTCTCCCTCAAGGGGAAGGCACCTTCAATTCTCTCTCTATTTCCTCTGTCATTTTGGTTTTTAGCCATTGGTTAAGTACGAATGGGTTCTTCCTCTTCTTCTTCCCTTGTAGGTTCCTCAAATATGTAAGGTTGCTCACCTAAAGGGTCTTCCAATTCACTGTCACTGAAGAAGAGAGAAGGTTGACCGTTTGATGCAGTGGGGGTATTTGACAAGAATTTCCCTGAATTGTCACTATTTCTACGAGGCATGAAAGGAAATTGCTGATTGAATAAAAAACCACTAACAAGAAACACTAGTTGAATTGAAATTCTACTTGCAGAATGAAATCACTGATTGAAGGAAGACTACTGACAGAAAAAGACTACTT
Organism: Pinus taeda; assembly: GCA_000404065.3. Classification (NCBI taxonomy): domain Eukaryota; kingdom Viridiplantae; phylum Streptophyta; class Pinopsida; order Pinales; family Pinaceae; genus Pinus; species Pinus taeda. The sequence continues at coordinate 81,373 of APFE030912257.1, read as the reverse complement.
GCTGAATTGAAATTCTACTTGTAGAATGAGAAGGAAAGTAGACAATGATAACTGAAAGAAAGGAAGAAACTAGATTACTTTTGAAGAAATAAACTAATGGAAGAAAATTGGAGACTAGAAATAGAAGAAAGCAGTAATCACATTCTACTTAGACACCTCCCCGACAATGGCGCCAAAAATTGATGAGTCTAGGTATTGCAACAAGAATGCTGCAACTCCCAAAGCTACCGACTTTACTTATCAACCTGGGGTTTGTACAAAATTGGAGGTGACAGTGCTATATGCACATGTAAAAGTGAAGGTACTGCCTGTTGTCATTGCTCATCTGGAAAGAGACCCCAAGGGTTCCAAGCTAGACTTCTATAGGGTCAGAAGAAGCTTAATTCTTTGATTGAAGAAGGGAAAATCTATTCTAAGAGAGAGCTACTTTACTGTAGTAATGAAGAAAACAACATGTAATGCTAAATCACACCATAACCTAACTAACCAACTAAACATCTATGCTAAGCCGAATTTCTAAAACAATCACTAACCTATGGTTGTTATCTAAGTTGTAAAGGTAAAGAGCATTAAACTATACTAAGGTGTAAGCAAACAAACTTAAGCTAAATCAATTTTCAAGCGGAAGAGCAATCAGAGGTTGAAATCAATAAAAGGAGGACGTAAGGACGCAATAGCGCATAGGGACCATTGGATCGATCAACGATCAGAAGATGAATGACGAATATCTTATCGCGAAGGCTTAAGTGACTAGATGGGTGAACAGCGTGAACACACAGGATGAACCACTGAGGTCTTACTGTGGAGGTTAAGTCAAGAGATGGACTGACAGGGTAACGAAGCGATGAACGTGTTGTAGCATTTTTTGGCTTTGATAAGTTAGAATAAATTGGTCCAAAAAATGAAAATATTTTTCATTTAATGTTAAGCTAGGATATGGACAAAAATAATGTTGAATAAAAATGTTAGGAAATATCTTGATAAATATGTCCATATCAAAGAAAATGTTAGAATAGATGCCCTAAAAAGTGAAGGCAAAAATAAAATGTTAGGTTAGAGAGAAAAGCAAAAAGAAAAAAACAGATCAGGAAAGTGTGCAAATCCAAGTGCCACTACTTTTTACTTTATTATGCAAAATAATGGTTGTGTGCAACTTGTCATAAATGCCACTACCCATGTTGGTCAAATAGTTTAATCTTGACTTGTTCATGCTTTAAATTTCATATTTATAGTTAGAGAATAAAGATCTAGCCAAACTGTTTAATCTTGGCAGATCAGTAGTTAGGTAGAGAATAATAAGGAGCTCATTAGTTTAATCTGAGCCCTTGGATGTTAAAAGGTTAGAATTAGATAGTTTTCTTTTCAAAGAAAAAGGAAAGAAAAGGGTATACTAGCATAAATGCATCCAATTAAATGAAGAAAAAATGTTAGGATAAGTAAAGGGTAGGTGGAAGAAAGGTTGCAAAAGTACAAAGTTGATTGAAGCATAAGCACATTTATCATGCTTAATCCAATGTTTCAGTGTGGAGGAGCAGTTTTGAAAATGAAATGAAGTTCACAAGTTGATTTGGTTAACTTCTCCTCATTTCATTTCATCCCCGACTATATACTTACTAATTTCGCCATTATCCCATCATTTCCTAAGAAAATACCCTTTCCCTTCATTTTCACCCTTGCCCTTTGGTTTCACACATTTTCCTAGTAATTTACCCTCCAAACTCATTCCCCTACCCAAAAACCCCTTTTCCTAGTGTGAAACCCTTTCCCATTGAAAAAATCACTTTCCCCTTGTAATTTCCCTAAAAACCCATAAAACCCCCCTTGTTCTAAGTTTTTATTCCCCCCTTCGCTTTACATTATTAACTCTGCAATTCATATTTTTCCCGAAAAAATGCCTAAAAAAACCATAAAGACCCTTTAGCCTAAGCTTTGTCTCCCCACACTTTATTCTAATTAGCTCCGCAAATCATCATTTTCCTGATAAAAATCCTTTTAATCCACCACTCTTGGTGCGGTTACTAAACCTACGCTATATTTTAACCCCGGTCCCACTTTATTGAACCCACTCATTATACTTTTAACCCGCACTTTATTCATTAAATTAATTACAAATCACTTGTAATTAACCCCTGGGCCTCACCAATCTCCGTTGATTCACCTCTGTGCAACTTCACTGTGTGATAGCCATTAGATATTTCATCCCCAGATCTAACAACGCACATCCATATCACGCGCTCCCTATCTTCGACCTTTACTGGCCCGAGAGAGCGCGAGATTCATGGTTTTTCTTGGCCCCCTTTTGGCTATGTGGTGGTCTCATGTTAACTCACGTGCTCCCCAAAAAATACCACCCTTCACTCAAAAGCAGTGCGATGGCCTTCGAAACTACCTCGCGTACGATGAAACCACTCACTGTTCACATTATTAATTTTCGTGCCAAAGTTAAAGTTTCCTGTTTACACAATTAAAACCATCTAACCCTTCCCGCGCCACCCTAAACATCTGCAACTCAATTCGATCACTGATTACCTTCCAAACACTGCTAGGACTCTGTCCATAAACTATCCCGTTCCCTGAAGCCATTGTGGCCCTCCCTGACAACCTGTGTTTTTCTTAACAATTGTTGTAATTTTCAGGTGATTAACAAAAGGCTAGATGTTTGGATAAATAGTTTGATATTGATCTAAAAACCTGTTTACTCCAAGATTCACAAGTAAATCCATTCAAAATCCTTTATTAAGAAGAAGAAGACAATTATCATAGAGTAGAAGAAATCATTTGCATAGAGACAGTGAATATTAAAATAGAGGAGGCAGATAAAGCATACAGTTAAAAGAAAAACATATGAAATATATAGGAAGATGATCAATATCCAACTACCAAATGTTGAGACATGTGAAATAATAAATTATTTACTGTTGAAATACATAGTAAAAACTTGAAATGTATAATAAAAGTAAAATTCACAATAAAGGATATTGACAGGTCAACAAGGTTAAAGAGTATAAGATGAAAGTGTATCAGATGAAAGGTTATAAGTAAATATGACATCTAGCAGGTAATTAAAGAATATTCAACTTTTGGAGGAACAGTCAGCCAGCTTCAACAATTTTCAGGTTTTTTAGTGATAGTCACCAACAACACAACATCAAAATAGTGCAAGATCAACTAACACTCTTTATTTTGATTTCATAATAATTTATTTTTGTAAAAACAATTTAGGATATTTTCTTAGTTCTACTATTGTATAAATAACTCTCTTCATGAGTTATTATGGGTTGCACCCTTGAAGAAGAGTGGAATCCTTGAAGAAAGGTTGCACCCTTGAAGAAAAGTGGCATCCTTGAAGAAAGGTTGCACCCTTGATGAAGCATTTCTGAACACTTGATGTACTTGACTTTTATGAAACCTTAATACAAAGCAAAGGATTCTGAATTCTGTTTTACGTAGTTTGTGTTTCCTGCAATATTTTCCAGTAACACTCATTATGTTTTTCTTCATATTCTTATGTCTTACAGAGATAACCAGGTAGGAATAATTGCGTTTCAATCTATTCCTATAAGCTTTTGAAGTGATAATCTATAAAGAGAATGGATTAATGAACTATCTGTTTAATTAATTCCCTCTGAATCAATAATTCATCAACATCTTTTGTAATCATAAGCATATTCTCTTGAACCTTTTGAACATAGGTCAGAGGTTTTCATACTTATGATTATTTAATTTTCTGTTTGAAAATTGTGATAATCATATTATTTTTTGTTCCTTCTCACCACTATTCAAGCTATATCACTATGTGAAATTTTATAGCAGTCCTCTGCTTTGGTATTAATATTATTCAAAAGGTTACACATTACAATGTTACATCTATTTCATTCATTGGTCCTCCAAATTAAAACAAAACCCCAAAAACAATTATCTTAGATGCTCTGGCATGATAGATGACCATTATCATTTCAAAGGTACAACATCAATCTGGCGTCGTTGCCAAGGATTAGAATCTCATTAAGTTTTCATGGGGAAACAATATTAATTCTATTCCTTTAAGGTGATTAAAGGTCTAGAAAGGTTAGAATCCTTCACCTGGCGACTCCACTAGCCTAAACTGGCACCTTTTAAGCACACTAGATCTCATTCAGAATCTAACTTAGTTAATCCTTTGTCAGATCCTGAAAAAAATTATGATAAAACCCAGTTCTAAAAGGAGACATCAACCATCTTCTTCTTTCTCTTCAGCCGATAGTTTGAAGATTTAGTATCATTTGATCCTTTTAGTAATATTCCATCCAATCCTGATTTGACACAAATACCTCTTAGGGTTTCTGACCTATTGGATAGGGGGTTGATTTAGATTCAAATTTCATCATTCATTCTTTTGAGATGCATCAAGAACCCCCACTACCACTAGGATCAGCTAAAATTGAGTCTGGCTTGTGATCCCGATCCAAGTGTGACAAAGGACCCTTCCAAGACCTTTTATTTTGGTGATGTGTTAAATTGCAATTTTAAAAGAACATAAATGAATACATCTGCATGATTTAAAGAAGAGGAACATGACATTCATCAACACATTAAAAGATAAGCCGCTGATAACAGATCTCATCCAGGAGGGACTACATCTCCGGGCCTTGGTGTCAAGATGGTGTAGGCCGCTGCATTAAGTGCTGTCAATAGTGATGATGTACATAGGTGGTGATGTCACTATCATAAAAGGAAAATGCCCTCACGTAGGAGTGGCTCTAAGAGATGTTCCGCTACAGGAACTCTCAGTAAAAAAGGACACCTATCAGTATGACATAAACACATTCATGATGAAAATGAGCATCTTGCTAACATGGCGTAATAGGGTTTTCAATGCAATCATACATGGTGACAACATGAGTATCCCATCAACATAACTACAAAGGGATCTCAAATAAAACATGACGAATCATGACAAAAAGTACATCCCACTAACGATTCTGCATCACATCAAGAAGGAATCATGAAACAAGTAAGAAAACAAGATCCCACATTAAAACATCAAATAGGGATCTGTGCAACACAATGTATAGCAAAAGAAGTACATGAACACATTGCATATACCTCACATCTAGGGGCCATCTGAAGAAGAGGATGTCAAACCGCTAAAGTTGGTCGTACCATCAATCTCACTACGTTGAAACTCATGGAATGAATGCTCGCACGTTGAATGGTGACACCTGCACTCCACTTTGAAAAGTGGCCAAAAAATGAAATGAGAAAATGGAAAATTTGAATGCACCATCAGATTCGTGGCATCAAATAGTGCAAAATCCAGTGTAAAATTTTTGAATTCTGAGAAAATGGCAATCTGGGGCTTAAGGAATCTTTTAGATTCCCCCTAGATTCCTCAAAGATTCCATCCTCCGGGTCCTTTTCAAATTTGTTGCTTAGATCGAAATTCTGATTGCGCCATCAGGTTCGTGTTGCTGAGAGGTGTAGGATCGACATAAAATTTGTCCAATTTGGACACTGCAAAAATTTCACCCTCTTGAGAATTTCGCCCAATCATGGTTTCGCCTACCTCTTCTCTAGGCTCATGGTTCCACCTGCAAATAAATAAATTAATAAAAAAATCACATCGATCCATGTACGCACTCTTGGCTCCTCCAAGCTTGGGCACACTGATGAAATGAAGGTTTATATAAATTTATCGGGTGGATGTCCCAAGGTGGGCCGTTGGTGGATTGGTTAGGAAATCGAATTTGGTAGAGGAGGCCAGGTGGTCAAACCCCAAATCCTCCATGTTAACACATTTCTTGTTTTACAAAAACCCGCATTTCATTTTGTGGGGGTCAGGTCTGCATTGGTCGGCCCGCCCCATACCCTTCGCAACACATGTATTAATTGGGACGCTGTTTTGTATTAATGTTTGTTGGTTGTGGTTTTGGCGTATGCCACATGGGCGCATTTTCTTGGGTTGGCACGTTGTTTGTTGAATGATATATGGGGGTTTCATATGAGGCTGCCGCTTGGGCAGGTTCGACCCTCCCGACGGCCGTGGGTTGAACTGCCATCGACCGCTCCTTTTAATGCGATGGCATATGTTTGGTGGTTTTTGGGGGTGTGGGCCGGATCCACTAGAGGTGGCCTACCCAACCCATGTTTAATATGGTGTTGTTTGGTGTGGTTGGGCTAGCGGGAGTCATGGCCCATCAACCCTTTAATATTTTTTTTTGTTAATGTAGTTTTGGGTGGTGGGGGTGGTGGCCCACAACCTCATTTATATTTTTAAAATTTCTAGTAATAATAAGGCCATTTTTAAAAATTTGGATTTTGGACTAAAGGAGACATTTTAATGAGGCGATAATTTCGCCCGGAATTTGGTTGGAGTTGGCCGAATTCCGTCCACCGGAAAACTTTCAAATTGTGTCTCCATTAAGCCTACTGAGTCAGCAAAAGTCAACCAAAAATTTGTCTGCCTCTATCTTCCTCATCTGGACTCAGATTGGAGTGATGTTCACACCATTGGAATCAGGGTGAAGAGCACTTCGATTTGATGTCAAGTTAATAAACTTTCTTCCACTTTGAATTTTGAGCCTCTTCCATGCCACTGGTGTCTGGAGATCCACCTGGATCAATCCTCCCCATTGAGGAGATTTTGGTCCTCCAAAATCATGAAAAAATAATCTGCAACTTCTCTGTACCTTGTCTACATCACAAGCATCCTGAAAAGGTCTCACTTCCATCTCCTTCACCTTTGTTCTTTAGAGACTTAAGCGATGAGCCAACACTTGCAACTTCTGCAACCTATAGTACATTATTTTGAAAGTTACATGCTTGACTTTCATGACCAGCTAATGAACCAAGTATCCCACACTTGCCACGAGTTTATAACACATACTCGGTGGTCAAGTTTACATCAAAATGGAAACAATCCCCCAGCTACGAAAATAAGGCCAACATATCATTGTTGCTCCAACAAGTGTTGGAAAACACATCATCACTACAACACATGATTTACAAATATAAGGCCAAACAATATTTTTTTTTGACAAGTGTTGGAAACACAACATCACTTTCATTGTTTATCATGCTACTCAAAATAAGACCAGACATCATTGTTTCTTAGCAAGTGATGGAAAACACATCATCACTTTTACATTTTAAAATGCAACAAATGATTTACAAAAGCACAACCATGACAAGCTAACATATCTAGAAACCATTTTTCACTTATCACGGTGAATGGGTCACCTCCTTGTGGTGCATTCGCTGGCCAAACAATCATTTCATTTGGTGCATGCATCGATGCTTTGTCTTTAAGGTGCTGCTCTAGATGGAGCCTCCAACATGTGGCTTTGATGGCCACCTCTGTTGTAATGACTACAATACATCTTCTTTCTCCAGATATGTTTAACATGTTTCTTTACCTACTATTGAGAGGGTCTTTCACGCCTCATCCTTTTGTGTGTTGCCATTCTTTTCCAACACTTATAAAATGTATGGTTATGTAATCCACAAAAGGTACATGTATTTCGATTCACTGATTTGTGTCCATCATTAACAACATGATTATAATCGAAATGAACATTTAAATATCGAAACTGGTTATACCTTTCTTTGTCATCTCTGGTGTAAGTACAGTGATGAGAGCTTGCCTCAGCTCTTTCCTTGTGATGGAAACTGCCATGGGATGATGGGGATGTGTTCCCATCATTCTCTTTCCTTGATGATTTCAACGATGTCTCAGAAGAATATAAAACCTTCGAGCATTCTCTCTCGATGTATCTCAAGCATGCAAATTGAGGTCTTTGCACAACTTCTAATGGTTGAGTTATGCCTTGGTTATGAACACCAAGTTCTTTCTCCTCCTTGCACCTCATCCTAGTAAGGAGCCTCATGTTTGTCCATGTAGTTGGTATCTCCACATCTCCAACAGAAATCATACTATGTGAAGATGAAACCGAAAGGAAATCAACATCTTTTACCTCCTCTGTCGATTTGGAAAGAACTGATGAGGGCTTCTCATCATCTGTTGTTGGTGGTTCAATAGCTGTCTCGACACATTCCCCAACTTCCTTTTTGACATACCCAAGTCTTGCCTGATGGAGTAAGTCTTCTATTTTGATGGGGTTGACAATGCCTTGACCATTAATGCATAAGCCTTTTCCTTCATAACCCATTTTCTTCAACAGTTTGGAGCCAATTCTCCTGGCATGATTTTTGAAAACATCAAAATCATCATCAAGACACATACATGAATTCAAAGAATTACTTTTTACCTCACATGGGTCACACTGCATCTTTTCCAAGGCCTTGTCCTTTGCTTGCAGCTATTGTAGCAAACTTTGTTTTTCCTCTTTCTCTTGATGTAGAAGCATCTTCAATTCAACATTCTCTATTTGAAGATTCAGGTTGTTGTTCTTCAGTTCTTCCAGGGCCTCTTCCATGGCTCACAACTTAAGTTGCAATCGCTCCTTTTCCTCTGTCTCTTTTTGTAGAGCTTCATACATTATTTCCAGCCTTTGGGAAATTTTGAGAATGGTCTCGTACATCTCTTTTTCATCCTTTGTCGCTGCACGTTCCATTGTTCATGCTTGCAATTCACATCCACGCAAAGACCGCTCTGATACCACTTGATCCCGGTCCGGGTGTGACAAAGGACCCTTCCAAGACCTTTTACTTTGGTGATGTGTTAAATTGCAATTTATGAAAACATAAGCTGTTGATAACGGAGTTCGTTCAGGAGGGACTACGTCTCCGCGCCTCAGTGTCAAGATGGTGTAGGTCATTGCATTAAGTGCTGCTAATAGTGATGATGTACATAAGTGGTGACGTCACTATCATACAAGGAAAATGCCCTCACGTAGTAGTGGCTCCAAGAGATGTTCCGCTACGGGAACTCTAAGTAAAAAAGGACTCTTATCAGTATGACATAAACTCATGCATGATGATAATGAGCATCCCACCAACATGGCCTAAAAGGGATTTCAATGCAATAATACATGGCGACAACATGAGTATCCCATCAACATAACGACAAAGAGACCTCAAATAAAACATGATGAATCATGAAGACAGGTACATCCCACTAACAATTCCGCATCACATAAAGCAGGAATCATGAAACAAGTAAGAAAACAAGATCCCACATCAAAACATCAAACATGGATCTGTGCAGCATAATGCATAGCAAAAGAAGTACATGAACACACTGCATATACCTCACATCCAGGGGCCATATGAATAAGAGGATGTCAAACTGCTGAAGCTATCCATACCATCAATCTCGCTGCATCGAATCTCATGGAATGAATGCTCACATGTTGAATGCTAACACCTTCACTCCACTTTGAAAAGTGGCTGAAAAATGAAATGAGAAAATGGAAAATCTGAATGCACCATCAAATTTTTGGCGTTGAATAGTGCAAAATCAACTGTAAAATTTCTGAATTATGAGAAAATGGCAATCTAAGGCTCAAGGAATCTTTTAGATTCTACCTAGATTCCTCAAAGATTCCCTCCTTTAGGTCCTCTGCAAATATGCTGCTCAAATCGAAATTCTGGTTGCGCCATCAGGTTTGTGTCATTGAGAGGTGTAGGATTGACATAAAATTTGTCCAATTTGGACACTGCAAAAATTTCACCCTCCTGAGAATTTCGTTCAATCATGGTTCCACCTACCTCTTCTTTGGGCTCATGGGTCCACTTGCAAATAAATTAATTAATAAAAATTTTCCTTGATCCATGTGCATGCACTTGGCTCCTCCATACTTGGGCGCACTAATGAAATGAATGTTTATATAAATTTATCGGGTGGATGTCCCAAGGCGAGCCATTGGTGGATTGGTTAGGAAATCAAATTTGGTGGAGGAGGTTGGGTTGTCAAACCCATACTCCTCCATGTTAACATACTTCCTGTTTTACAAAAACCCACATTTAATTTTGGAGGGGTCGCATCAGCATTGGGCGGCCCGCCCCATACCCTCTGCAACGCATGTATTAATTGGGCGTTGTTTTGTATTAATGTTTGCTGGTTGTGGTTCTGGCGTATGCCATACAGGCACATTTTCTTGGGTTGGTGTGTTGTTTATTGAATGGTACATGGGGGTGTCATATGAGGCTGCTGTGTGAGTGAAGCCGACCCTCCCAACGGCCCTGGGTTCAACTCCCACCGGCCCCTCATTTTAATGCGATGGCATATGTTACATGGTTTTTGGGGGTGTGGGCTGAGTCCACCGGAGGTGGCTCCCCCACCCCATGTTTAATATGGTGTTGTTTGGTGTGGTTGGGCTGGCAAGGGTCATGGCCCGTTGGCCCTTTTAATATATATTTTTTTGTTAATGTAGTTTGGGATGGTGGGGGTGGTGGCACACCACCTCATTTATATATTTTTAATTTTTAAAAATAATAAGGCCATTTTTAAAAATTAGGATTTTGGATCGAAGGAGACATTTTAATGAGGAGATAATTTCTCTCAGAATCTGGCCAGATTTGGCTGGATTCCGTGCACTGGAAAAATTCCAAATTTTGTCTCCATTAAGCCTGCCGAGTCAGCAAAAGTCAACCAAAAATTTGACTGCCTCTATCTTCCTCATCCAGACTCGGATTGGAATGTCGTTTGCACTGTTGGAATCAGGGCGATGAGCACTTTGATCTAATGTCAAGTTAATTGACTTTCCTCCACTTTGAATTTGGAGCCTTTTCCATGCCACTGGTGTTTGGAGATCCACCTGGATCAACTTGGGTGTTCATTTACCTGAATACAAACCAACAGATTTCATATGCCCTACTACTTATTCATTTCCTTCCACTTCTGAATGACCTGAAGCTTCAACTTTTGAACAACTTGAAGAGACCCTCTTTGTATATTCAAATCCAGTCTTTGAAACAAAAGGGGGTATTCATTCATAGATCCCAAAGATAGTTCTTAAGAATCCTTTAAAGTTATTCAGGAGATCCCCTCCTTCTTCACCTCCACATAGGCGCACACCCCCTCAATCGCCTTCTTCTACCTCTTCTTCATCTTCTTCTTCTTCATCCACACAAACACCTCATACACAACCTTCTACTACGACATTCCAACCTATTGTACAGGCTAGATATGTAGCTTTAGTTTTACTTGCTAACCTCGATGCATTCCTAGATGGATACTTGAAATACCTTCCCGGGTATAATGGAGAAACTGGTCCCACAACTGAGGACCATCTTCAAGCTTTTCTAGACTTTGTAGACAACATGAATATCGAACAATAAAATGTTTACATGAGATTGTTTGTACTGTCACTTGAAGGAAATGTAAGAATCTGGTTTAGGAAGTTACCTATAAATTCCATTAGAAATTGGGAAGAGCTTACAAACATATTTAAAAATCAATGGGGTGTAAAGAAAGATCCTCTTTACTTTCTGACTGAGTTTGAGGAACTTAAAAGAAACTTTGGTGAACCTGTATCAGATTTTATCAAAATGTTCAATAAAATTTATCATAAGATGCCCCTTGATTGTAGACCCCTTGTAGCAGTAGCTAAGTCTAAGTTTTATAAAGCCTTTGATGATGATTTTGCTATAATGCTAAGAGAGAGAACTTCAAGAAATTTTGAAGATATGCAAACAAATGCTATAGAGGTGGAAGCAAATAGGGTTGCTTCAACTTCCTTGAAAGCTAAAGAGGAAAAGGGCCAAAGAAAACTCAAATCTATTCAAGAAGCCTCTAGTTCCTCTAGTTCTTCTAAGACTAAAACAGAAGATTCTAAAATAGATGAAATAACTTATCTTCTTAGAAATCTATCTAATAGAATTTCCAAGATTGAGACTCAACCTAGGACAGTTCAACAAATAGTTACTAGACCCTAAAATCAAAATCAAGGTTAGTATAAAAGGAATCCATAATTATAAATTCTTCAGAGACCTAGTAATGATCAACAGGTTCCCACTCCTTTACTGATAGATGCCCAACAACCTGATGAAAATACTACGAATATTACTGAAGATACCAATAACATGGATTATTCTTCTAATCAAACAATTATGATTCCTCTCTCACAACAAAATCAGGTTCAAGAATATCAAGAATCCTCACTGGTTTCTAAATATCATGCCTTCTTTGAATTTTTAATTGCAGAGTTGAACAAGAGATATGATCTTAGGCTCAGAACCGGCCCTGGAAGACCTCCTAAGGAGACTCCAATAATTGAACCTTGTACCAAAGCTACTGAAACTCAAACAATTGTTATTCGACCATTAAATCAGTCAGCTGATACTCCTCAAAATGATAAAAATGCTCTGACTACATTTAATGTTGAAAAAGAGTTAGAAAGAGTTAAAATCCCAATTCCACTTTCAGAACTTCCCAAAAACCCTAGGTATAAAAATCAAGTCTCCAAATGGATACAAAACACCTCGGTTGATGCTGAAAGTGATATCGTTAGTATGCAAGATGAAAAAAAAATAGTTGTCTTTGGTCCTAGATCATATATGATAGATGATATAGTGCCTCCTTTCTATGTAACTCTTATGACAAATGATTCCATGTTATATAATTGTATGCTTGATTATGGAGCATCACATAACCTCATGCCAAAAACTATCATGGACCATTTGAAACTTGACATAACTAGATCCTATCATGACTTGTACACCTTTGATTCTAAAAGGGTTCCTTGCTTAGGATTGATTAAGGATTTAGTAGTCACCCTTGCCCAAATTCCAATGAAAAGTGTAGTGCTTGATATAGTTGTCACAAATATCCCTCCCAAATTTGGAATGCTCCTTTCTAGGTCTTGCTGTGTCGAATTAGGGGGAACTCTTCAGATGGATATGTCTTATGCCACTATTCTAGTTTATGGGGGAGAACAACTAATGTTATATAGAGAGGTAAGATTTGTGCACACTGTTTGCAAAATAGACCAAGCCAAGGAATAATCCCATTTACGCAATTGATCAATATTTTTGTTGCTTTCAACTCTCTTCAAACCAAATACATGAAACTCAAGTTAAAATATAAGATGTAATTGAAAGTCCTGTACCAAATCAAATTGATGTATGAAACTATTTTTTGATGGTTCTTGTACAAAATATGGAGTAAAAGTTGGGGTAGTTTTAATTTCACCAGAAAAAGAAAATATCACCCAATCATGCAAACTCGACTTCAAAGTTACAAGTAATGTGGCTGAATATGAAGCTTTCCTTTTGGGACTTCAATTAGCCGAAAGCTTAAAGGTTCAGAACTTAATTGTTTTTACTGATTCAGAACTTATTGTCAAACAAGTGAGAAATATTTTCTAGACTAAGCATTCTAGACTTAGGTCTTATCGAAATGAAGTTTGGGATTCATTTGAAAACTTCTTTGATGCTTTTAATTTGACTTATATTCCAAGAAATCAGAATATTCATGTAGATGCCTTAGCTACTTCTGCTAGCTCATTTAAAATTCCTGATCAGGCCAATGTACCCTTTCAAATAGAAGTCAAGTACAGACCATCCATCCCAGAGAATATAAAACACTGGCATATATTTGAAGATGATGAACATTTGAAATCGTTTTTGCAGGTTATAAATGAATTTTCAGTTCTACAAATTGATGAAGATAGAACAAAAATAAATGAAAATACAAATGAAAATGATACTTCAAATTTCAACTTAAAAATTGATGATCATGACATTATTCAATTGTCTAGCAATTTTATTCCCAAAGGCCTCATTCCTTTAGAAAAAGTGTTTGATCAAAATGATGTCCTTTGAAACCCTCAGTCCATTTCTTCACAAGATGACATAGAAGAAATTAATATTAGAACAAATGATGTATTAAAAACATCAAAATCTATGCATCTCTAGATCTTGAGATCAAAGTTCAATATCTTAAGTTACTTAAAAATTGCAAGGATGTTTTTGCATGGACCTATGTTGATCTAAAAACCTATGATACTTCATTAATACATCATAAGATTCCTTTAAAGCCAGAGGCAGTTCCTTGCTGCTGTTCTACTACAAAAGAATGAATATTCCCATGACCAACCCATAGCATTTTTTAGTAAGGTTATTTGAGATGCTGAGCTTAAGTATGACATAATTGAGAAGCAAGCCTATGCCCTTATTCAAGCCCTGAAATCATTTATGATGTATGTCCTAGATTCTCCTATTACTGCTTATGTTCCTAACAGTGTTGTGAAAATCATTTTAACTCAACCAGACACTGATGGAAAGAGAGGTAGATGGATCACTCAAATACTGGAGTTTGATCTAACTATCAAAACTACAAAACTAGTAAAAGGCCAAGGATTAGCTAAACTTCTAGCTGAATCCGACTGTAACATGCTCATAATCAATTATTTTTTAGAGATACAAGGGAAGAATCCACAAGAACCTACCCTTCATCCTGAAGAGGAGAATCCACAAGAACCTTCCCTTCATCCTGAAGAGGAGAATCCACAAGAACCTTTACCTTCAGATCAGATCACCCCTCTATACATTGATGACAAATTTATGTTGTCATATTGGTACAAAGACATTGTAAATTTCTTGATCCATTTTGAATGTCCAACATCATTCTCCAAAAGCCAGTGTAAAAATCTAAAACTGAAAGAAGTCAAGTACAGTATCATAAATGAAAATTTGTACTGGAAAGACCCACTAAATATTTTTTTATTATGTTTAACAGAATCATAAATTGAAGCAGTCATTGACCAGTTTCATATAGGATTTTGTGGAGGAAATTATGTTTGGAGAGAAACAACATATAAGATATTAAGGGAAGGATTTTATTGGCCAACATTGTTCTTAAAAGTAGGAGCAAAGGTTAGAGGTGTTGTTCCTTGTTAAATGTTTGTTGGTAAGTAGAAATTAACAGCTCTTCCGTTGGTTCCATCAATAGCCTCAGAACCTTTTCTCCAATGGGGATTAGATTTGGTTGGAGAGATTCATCCCACTTCAAATAATCAGCATAGATGGATCCTCACTCGAACATACTACTTCACTAAATGGGTGGAAGCAATTCTAGTGAGAAATGCTACTGATTCAGTAGTAATCAAATTTATTGAAGAGAACATCTTATCTAGATTTGGTTGCCAACTCAAATTGTCACTGATAATGAAACAAATTTTTCTAGTGTTAAAATGATTTAGTTTGGCTAGAAATATCAGATTTTGTTACATCATTCAAGTCCATATTACCCACAAGGTAATGGCCTTGCAGAATCCTCCAATAAAAGTCTGGTAAAGGTAATAAAAAAGATTTAGTAGATCATAAAAAGAGTTGGGACTCTCATTTAATTTATGCTGTATACGCAAAAAGAAATTACTGCAAAGAGATCTACTAGAAAATATCCCTTCTAGTTAGTTTATGGTAAAGATGCAATCTTCCCTACCAATTTGGCCTTCCCTATTTTAAAATTCCTGTAAGATTCAACATATGAACTTGATGATTTTTCAAGGAGAATAAATCAAATTATTGAACTAAATGAAAACAGAGATGAAGTTCAATACAAATTGAAAAGGTATCAGAGTAAGATGAAGAGCCTATTTGATAGAAGAGCCAGGGAAAGGGAATTCAAGGAAGGTGATCTAGTTCTAAGATGGGATTCTAGGAGAGAAGAAAAGGGAAAACATGCAAGTTTGACAACCTGTGGTTTGGACCTTTAGAAATTTCTAAAGTAAAGGGAAACAACACTTTTGTAGTACAAAATCTTGAGGGGATATATTCCACTTATCCTGTAAATGTAAGGTTTCTCAAACATTACATTCAGTATTGAGAAGTTGAAGTAGATTTCATTATTACCATTGTAAAAATCCTGGTTTCTTTTACTTTTCAAGCTGTCCGTATCATTTTTTACAAAAAAATACTCCATAGCTTGAGGAGAAGGCACATGGATCTGCAAGTTCTCTGCATTCTATAGGAGAAAGCAATCCCCAAATGGAGCCAATGTTGTAGCATTTTTTGGTTTTGATATGTTAGAAAAAATTAGTCCAAAAAATGAGAATATTTTTCATTTAATGTTAAGCTAGGATATGGACAAAAAGAATACTGAATAAAAATATTACGAAATATTTTGATAAATATGTCCATATCAAAGAAAATGTTAGAAAAGATGCCCTAAAATATGAAGGCAAAAATAAAATGTTAGGTTAGAGAGAAAAGAAAAAAGAAAAAAATAGATCATGAAAGTGTGCAAGTCCAAGTGCCATTAATTTTTACTTTATTATGCAAAATAATGGTTGTGTGGAGCTTGTCATAAATGCCACAACCCATGCGAGTCAAATAGTTTAATCTTGACTAGTTCATGCTTTAAATGTCATGTTTATAGTTAGATAATAAAGATCTAGCCAAACTGTTTAATCTTGGCAGATCAATAGTTAGGTAGAGAATAATAAGGATCTCATCAGTTTAATCTAAGCCCTTGGATGTTATAAGGTTAGAATTAGATAGTTTTCTTTTCAAAAGAAAAAGGAAAGAAAAGGGTCTACTAGCCTAAATGCACCCAATTAAGTGAAGAAAAAATGTTAGGATAAGTAAAGGGTAGGTAGAAGAAAGGTTGCAGAAGTACAAAGTTGATTGAAGCATAGGCACATTTATCATGCTTAATCCAATGTTTTAGTGTGAAGGAGTAGTTATGAAGGTGAAAATATGTTCACAAGTTGATTTGGTTAACTTCCCCTCATTTCATTTCATCCCCCTCTATATAATCACTAATTTCATCATTATCCCATCATTTCCTAAGAAAATACCCTTTCCCTTCATTTTCACCCTTGCCGATTGGTTTCACACATTTTCCTAGCAATTTTCCCTCCAAACTCATTCCCCTACCCAAAAACCCCTTTTTCCTAGTGTGAAACCCTTTGCCATTGAAAAAATCACTTTCCCCTTGTAACTTCCCTAAAAACCCATA
This sequence comes from Pinus taeda, assembly GCA_000404065.3. Classification (NCBI taxonomy): domain Eukaryota; kingdom Viridiplantae; phylum Streptophyta; class Pinopsida; order Pinales; family Pinaceae; genus Pinus; species Pinus taeda. The sequence goes on along the minus strand of APFE030912257.1, from coordinate 64,530 downwards.
AAACCCCCATTTTCCTAAGCTTTCCCCCCCTTCGCTTTACTTTATTAACTCTGCAATTCATGTTTTTCCCGACAAAACAGGTAAAAAATTCATAAAGACCGTTTAGCCTAAATTTTGTCTCCCCCCACTTTATTATAATTAACTTCGCAATTCATAATTTTCCTGATAAAAATCCTTTTAACCCACCACCCTTGGTACGGTTAATAAACCTCCGCTATACTTTAACCCTGGTCCCACTTTATTGAAGCCGCTCATTATGCTTTTAACCCACACTTTATTCATTAAATTAATTAGAAATCACTTGTAATTAACCCCCAGGCCCTGCTAATCTTCATTGATTCACGCCTGTGCAACTTTATCATGCGATAGCCGTTAGATATTTCACCCCCAGATCTAACGGTGCACATCCATATTGTGCGCTCCTGATCTCTGACCTTTATTGGTGGTCTCATGTTAACTCGCTTTCTCTCCAAAAAATACCGCCCTTCACTCAAAAGTGTTACGATGGCCTCCAGAGTCGCCTCCCCTTGTACGATGAAACCACTCACTATTCACATTATGAATTTTTGCGCCAAAGTTAGAGTTTCGCATTTAAGCGCCAAAGACCCTCATTTTTTCTCTTTCGCCCGTTTACACAGTTAAACCTGTCTAACCCTTCTTGCGCCACCCTGAACATCTGCAACTCAATTCGATCACCGATTACCTTCCAAACACTGCCAAGACTCCGTCCATACACTATCTTGTTCCCTGAAGCCATTGTGGCCCTCCCTGCTAACCCGTGTTTTTGTTAACAATTGTTGTATTTTGCAGGTGATTAGCAGAAGGCTAGAAGTTTGGATAAACACTTTGATACTGATCTAAAAACCTATTTACTCCAAGACTCACAAGGACATCCATTCAAAAGCATTTATTCAGAAGAATAAGACAATTATCACAAAGCAGAAGAAATCATTTGCACATAGATGGTAAATGTTAAAATAGGGGAGGCAGATAAAGCATACAGTTAAAAGACAAACATATGAAGTATACAGGAAGATGATCAATAGCCAACTACCAAATGCTGAGACATGTGAAAAACTAAATGATTTACTGTTGAAATACATAGTAAAAAATTGAAATGTACGGTAAAAGTAAAAAGCACAATAAAGAATATTGACAGGTCAACAAGGTTAAAGAGTATAAGATGAAATTCTATCAGATGAAAGGTCATAAGTAAATATGACATCTAGTAGGTAATCGAACAACATTCATCTTTTGGAGGAACATTCAACCAACTTCAACAATTTTCATTGTTTCAGTGATAGTCACCAACAACACAACATCAAAATAGTGCCAGATCAACTAGCACTCTTTATTTTGATTTCATAATAATCTATTTTTGTAAAAATAGTTTAGGATATTTTCTTAGTTCTACTATTGTATTAATAACTCTCTTCATGAGTTATTATGGGTTGCACCCTTGAAGAAGAGTGGCATCCTTGAAGAAAGGTTGCACCCTTGATGAAGCATTTCTGAACACCTGATGTACTTGACTTTTCTGGAACCTTAATACAAAGCAAAAGATTCTGAATTCTATTTTACAAAGTTTGTGTTTCCTCTAAGTTTTTCCAGTAACACTCATTATGCTTTTCTTCATATTCTTATGTCTTACAGAGATAACCGGGTAGCAATAATTGTGTTTCAATCTATTCCTATAAGCTTCTGAAGTGATAATATATAAAGAGAATGGATTAATGAACTGCCTGTTTAATTAATTCCCTCTGAATCAATAACTCATCAACATCTTTTGTAAGCACAATCATATTCTCTTGAACCTTATTAACATAAGTCAGAGATTTTCATACTTGTGATTATTTAATTTTCTGTTTGAAAATTGTGATAATCATATTATTTTTTGCTCCTTCTTACCAGTATTCAAGCTATGTCACTATGTGAAATTTTATAGCAGCCCTCTGCTTTGGTATTAATATTATTCAAAAGGTTAGGCAGTAGAGTGTTACATATTTTTCATTCATTGGTCCTCCAAATTAAAACAAAACCCCCAAAACAATTATCTTAGATGCTCTGGCATGATAGCTAACCATTATCATCCTAGAGGTACAACATCAATCTGGCGCCATTGTCCGGGATTCGAGTCTCATTAAGTTTTCTTGGGGAAATGATATTCATTCTATTCCTTTAAGGTGATTAAATTTCTATAAATGTTAAAATCCTTCACCTGGCAACTCCACTAGCCCAAATAGGCACCTTTTAAGCACACTAGATCTCATTCAGAAACTGACTTAGTTAATCCTCTGTCAGATCCTGAAAAACATATGAGAAAAGCCAGTTCTAAAAGGAGACATCAACCATCTTCTTCTTCCTCTTTAGCCTTGCAGTTTGAATATTTAGTATCATTTGATCCTTTTAGTAATATTCCATCCGATCCTAATTTGACACAAATACCTCCTAGGGTTTTTGAACTATTAGATATGGGAGTTGATTTATATTCAACTTTCCTCATTCGTTCTTTTGAAAAAAATCAAGAACCCCCACTACCACTTGGATCACCTAAATCTAAGTCTGACTTGGGTGTTCATTTACCTGAATACAAACCCACAGATTTCATATCTCCTACTACTTATTCATTTCCTTCCACTTCTGAACGACCCAAAGCTTCTACTTCTGAACAACTTGAAGAGACCCTATCTGTATATTCAAATCTGATCTTTGAAACAAAAGAGGTATTCATTCACAAGTTCCAAAGTTAGTTCTTAAGACTCCTTTAAAGTTATTAAGGAGATCCCCTCCTTCTTCACCTCCACATAGGAACACACCACCTTAATCACCTTCTTCTACCTCTTCTTCATCTTCTTCATCTTCATCCACACAAACACCTCATACACCACCTTCTACTATGGCATTCCAACCTATTGTAGAGGCTAGTATGCAACTTTAGTCTTACTTGCTAAACTCAATGCATTCCCAGTTGGATACTTGAAATACCTTCCTAGGTATAATGGAGAAATCGGTCCCACAACTAAGGACCATATTCAAGCTTTTCTAGACTTTTCAGACAACATGAATATCGAACAACAAAATTTTTACATGAGATTGTTTGTATAGTAACTTGAAGGAAATGTAAGAATCTGGTTTAGGCAGTTACCTATAAATTCCATTAGAAATTGGGAAGAGATTACAAACATATTTAAAAATCAATGGGTGTAAAGAAATATCCTCTTTACTTTCTGACTGAGTTTGAAGAACTTAAAAGAAACTTTATTGAACCTGTATCAGATTTTATCAAAAGGTTCAATAAACTTTATCATAAGATGCCCCCTGATTGTAAACCCCCTGTAGCAACAACTAATTCTAGGTTTTATAAATCCTTTGACGATGATTTTGCTGTAATGCTAAGAGAGAGAACTTCAAGAACTCTTGAAGATATGCAAACACATGCTATAAAGGTGGAAGCAAATAGGGCTGCTTCGACTTCCTTGAAAGCTAAAGAGGAAAAGGCCCAAAGAAAACTCAAATCTATTCAAGAAGCCTCTGTTTCCTCTAGTTCTTCTACGACTAAAACAAAAGATTCTAAAATAGATGAAATAACTTCTCTTCTTAGAAATCTCTCTAATAGAATTTCCAAGATTGAGACTCAACCTAGGACAATTCAAAAAATAGTTACTAGACCACAAAATCAAAATGAAGGTCAGCATAGAAGGAATCCACAATTACAAATTCTTTAGAGACCTAGTAATGATCAACAGGTTCCCACTCCTTTACTGATAGATGACCAGCAACTTGATGAAAATACTATGACTATTACTGAAGATATCAATAACATGAATTCTTATTCTAATCAAACGGTTATGATTCCTCTCTCACAACAAAATCAGGTTCAAGAATATCAAGAATCCTCACAGGTTTCTAAATACCATGCCTTCTCTGAATTTTTAATTACAGAGTTGAACAAGAGATATGATCTTAGGCCTAGACCTGGCCCTGGAAGACCTCCTAAGGAGACTCCAATAATTGAACCTCGTACCAAAGCCGCTGAAACTCAAACAACTGTTATTTGACCATTAAATCAATCAAATGATACTGCTCAAAATGATAAAAATGCTTTGACTACATTTAATGTTGAAAAAGAGTTAGAAAGAGTTAAAATCCCAATTCCACTTTCAGAACTTTCTAGAAACCTTGGGTATAAAAATCAAGTCTCCAAATAGATACAAAACACCTCGGTTGATGCTGAAAGTGATATCATTAGTCTATAAGATGAAAAAATAGTAGTTGTCTTTGGTCCTAGCTCAGATATGATAGATGAAATAATGCCTCTTTTCTATGTAACTCTTACGACAAATGATTCCATGTTATATAATTGTATGCTTGATTCTAGAGAATCACATAAGCTCATGCCAAAAGATATCATGGACCATTTGAAACTTGAAATAACTAGATCCCATCATGACTTGTACACCTTTGATTCTAAAAGGGTGCCCTACTTAGGATTGATTAAGGATTTAGTAGTCACCCTTGCCCAAATTCCAGTGAAAAGTGTAGTGCTTGATATAGTTGTCACAGATATCCCTCGCAAATTTGGAATGCTCCTTTCTAGGTCTTGCTGTGCCAAATTAGGGGGAAATATTCAAATGGATATGTCTTATGCCACTATTCCAATTTATGGGGGAGAACAACTAAGGTTATATAGAGAGGTAAGATTTGTGCACACTGTTTGCAAAACAGACCAACCAAGGAACCATCCCATTTATGTAGTTGATCAAGATTTTGGTTGCTTTCAACTCTCCTCAAACCAAATACATGAAACTCAAGTTAAAATAGAAGATGTAATTGAAAGTCCTATACCAAATCAAATTGATGTATGGAAACTATTTTTTGATGGTTCTTGTACAAAATATGGAGCAGGAGCTGGGGTAGTTTTAATTTCACCAGGAAAAGAAAATATCACTCAATCATGCAAACTCGACTTCGAAGTTACAAATAATGTGGCTGAATAAGAAGCTTTCCTTTTGTGACCAAAATTAGCCAAAATCTTAAAGGTTTAGAACTTAAGTGTTTTTACTGATTTAGAACTTATTGTCAAACAAGTGAGAAATATTTTCCAGAATAGGCATACTAGACTTAGGTCTTATTGAAATGAAGTTTGGGATTCAGTTGAAAACTTCTTTGATGCTTTTAATTTGACTTATATTCCAAGAAATCAGAATATTCATGCAGATGCCTTAGCTGTTTCTGCTAGTTCATTTAAAATTCTTGATCAGAACAATGTACTCTATCAAATACAAGTCAAGTATAGACCATCCATCCCAGACAATCTAAAACACTAGCAAATATTTGAATATGATGAACATTTGAAATATTTTCTGCGGGTTATAAATGAATTTTCAGTTCTACAAATTGATGAAGATAGAACATAAATAAATGAAAATACAAATGAAAATGATACTTCAAATTTCAATTAAAAAATTGCTACTCATGACATTATTCAACTATTTAACAATTTTATTCCCAAAGGCCTCATTCCTTTAGAAAAATTGTTTGATCAAAATGATTTCCTCCGAAACCCTCAGTCCATTTCTTCACAAGATGACATAGAAGAAATTAATATTGGAACAAATGATGATATTAAAAACATCAAAATTTGTGCATCTCTAGTTCCTGAGATCAAAGCTCAATATTTTAAGTTACTTCAAAATTACAGGGTGTTGGAAATAATACTGAGAGGGGGGGTGAATCAGTATTATCAAATCAAGAAAACTTTTTCATTTCCATACTTAGATACATATACGCTACTTCAATTAAGGGAACCTGCGTGTATACCCAACTGTCTCTAATGCAACTAGCGTATATCCAGAATACTTATAATTCAATTAATCCATTAAATGTTGATCTTTAGTTAGTGCATCAGAACTTCTTTAACCATATGTATAGTAAGCAGATGCAGTAAAACATAACAGATCATCACACACAAGAAGCACACATGAACACCATGATATAAGGTGGAAACCCAATGTGGGTGAAAACCACCTGCTGCAAGTCATCTTTATCTTCTTTTAATAAGAAACTTCTTTTACAATAGTTCTGTACTAGTGCATTCTTATACCAGTACGCAGGCTTCTACCTGCAGAAGGCTACAACCTTCTCTCGTTCTCTAGACTCTCCTAGAAGGGAGCTACAACCCCCTTAGCTCTTGTACCAGCCGTTCCACTTACTAGTACGTAGGTGCTGGCCTATTGAAATGCTCCAATCTTTACCCGTTCTCCAACCGCTACTGGAAGGGAGCTACCACCCCCTTAGATCTTGTACTAGCTAATGTAATAGTACGTAGGTGCCGACCTACAGAAGGCAACAACTTTCTCTTTCTTCCTCCAGGTACCACGTTTCATACATTTTCAAACTGGATACTCCTAAAGCACAACACTATAATCTGAAGGCCACATTTCATCCAATTTTCATACTGGATCCATCAATATCATTGAAGCTCAAAACAATCAATACTAGCATCATCAATTTCTAAATCACTGAAACACTGAAACCCTGTCAACAACACAGTCACCAGAACACAGAGGAGACTACAGAACTCTGCAATAACAATAAAACCCAACTAAAACTTCAAACATCATACTTCATTATGTATACACTACTACAATGAATCAAACCCGCATATATACGCTCTTTCGCTAAAGCCAACCCGCGTACAGATCTACACATATTCAATCATGACTTTGCGGCTGTTTCAGACATCAGCCATACCCAGATCATAACATGCGTACAATAAAATATGAATCAATAATTCAGATCTAGTCTATCAATGATCAAACCATATAAAGATGATTCATTTCAAACCATTTGATCCCGATCTATCCTTAGATCTTGTTCTCCATCAACCGGTGAGATCCCTCCTTAGCTCAGATCAAGCAATGCATCATAACCCATATCGTACATACTGGATCTCATACTACATCAGATATTCAAGTCTTTTTCCATGCCTTTGCCTAATGATCTTCTTCTCCTTTTATAGTCTTAGGCCCTACTCAATACCATGGTCCAAAACCATAACAACACAATACCATGGACCCAATACTTGGGTTCAACTCTTTTGGATGCAATACCACGGACCAAAACCATAGGATCAAAAACTATCAGACTAACACCATGAACCAACCATAAGATTTCCCATGTACGTGCACTTTTCTCTGCATGAAAGTGCATGGACTTTTCTCTGCATGAAAGTGCGTGAACTTTTCTTTGCATGAAAGGAACTTTTCTCTTCATGAAAGTGCGTGAACTTTTCTCTGCATGAAAGTGCGTGAACTTTTCTCTTCATGAAAGTGCGTGAACTTTTCTCTGCATGAAAGGAACTTTTCTCTAAATGAAAGTGCGTGAACTTTTTTTTGCATGAAAGTGCGTGAACTTTTCTCTGCATGAAAGTGCATGAACCAGAAAATAACTTTGCTGCACTATAATTTATCATCTGAGATGAGTGGGTTGCCATCAAGTACAACATATGTATCATAATGCCAACACCTTTTGATGTAAGGAGATTAACTATATCTACATCGTCATTGAATACTCTCCAATTTGTCACATTAGCGGGAATAGATGGCCTAAATATTAACTCTATTGAAAATCTGTTTGGATTGAAATATTATGAGGGTATAAGCTTGGATGCCACATTAGCAAGTAAGTCAACACTTGCATTTTGAAGTATAGGAACTGAAGAAATGTTGAAAGCAGATAAGTGAGAAGTCAGATTCTGGGCTAATGATTGATAATGTTTAAGGTGTCTAGAGACACAATGAATTGTATTTCTTACCCGCTTCACAATTATTTCAAAATCACCATATACTTGCAGATATTTGACATTAAGGCCAATGAATTTTACAGTCCTCGGATCAATGCTTCATATTCAACGATATTATTGGTGCACTGAAATTCAAGTTTGCAGGCTAACATGGTTTTCTCTCCTTGCGGATTGATCAAAATGCATCCTGTACCTACACCATCTGTAGATTTGGAACCGTCAAAATAGAGAGTCCAGAACAAAGAATTATTTGAAATTTTATCTAGTAAATTTACACACTTGGAAGCATCTGTTTGTGAAAAAATTCCTATTTGAGACACTACGACGTTATCTGGCAAGGGAGACCTCTGAGCATTAAAGGATCCCAAAAATGACTCATCCGAGTAATTTCCAATGATGTTCCTGGTGAAGGCAACATGTTCATTTCTGCCCTCAAGGTCAGTGCTTGTATATTTGATGAAATTTTCTCGATCTACCCTTATTTGGTTTGGTTTACCATTATGTGGCAACCACATGTGAGACCAATCAGTTGCGAAGTAACCATGAAACTTTTTAGACCAATCCCTTCTTAAGTTTAAACCATAAAATCAAGGATATTAGCCACTAAAATATCAATTATTTGGGAAACTTTTGGATTAGAGGAAAGCCTAATTGAAACTAATGCTATTTATCCAAGTACCTCTACTTTTGTCATGTCTAATTGAACTATGTGTACTGCAAATTTTCGAGGTGTAATATTTAATTTGGTGCACACACTTCTTGGAATAATATTTGAAGAGGCTCCTCAATCAACAAGGCAATTATGAACATTTATGTTGAATATTTCGTAAGTGAGCAGAAATGGAGGAATATGAGAAATAGATCTATCACCGATTAGGACTAAATCTAAAGGATCTACTTTGTTGGAAGATGATGGAGGTTTTCCCATATCGCAGGCAACTTGGGTAACTACAGCAGATGGACGAGGGGATACAAGAACTATTTTTAACTCTCTTAATAAATTTTTCTGTTGTTGCTTAAGTTTAGTGACTTCATGCAATGAAACGTTTGCTCTAGTCTTCTTCATGTCTTTGACTATATTGTATTCCACTATGTCTGAGATTACCAATGTTTTGGAAGTATTTGGAGGATCTAGAGGAATAGGATCAGTTTGACTAGTCTTAGATTTCTTACTTAATGTTTTCTCCTTTACAGGAGTAGCAATATTTTGTTTATGATTTGTGATAGACATGTCAGGAGAGTTTTTTCTTCTTGTAGTCACTAGCGTAACTTGTGCTTCTTCTTTAGTTGGGAGGATGAAATCCCACATTCCATTTAAATTAACTTCTTCTTCTGTTTCGACTTCCTCTTTGACTGGTGAGCCTTCTTCTGCTTCTTGAACAAACTCAACATTTGAAATGGTGTTTGGGGGTTGTGATGTAGAAGAAGGATTCCTTTTAAAAGAGCGAAAAGGTTTCTTGGGAGCAGAGGATTCTGCGACCTGTTTCTTGATTTCGACCATTTCATTAGACATTGTTTTTAACACTTTCTGAAGGCCTTCAAGATCGAAAGGGTCCTTTGAAGCTTTATTTTTAGAATCATCCTTAAATGTTACTTTCTTTGACTTCCTGTTGTCTGCTTGTGATCTCTTTTCCAAAGCTATAATCCTTCTTTCTATAGACGAGGCTTCTTTCATGTTTTCTACAAGGGTAGCCTTATTGGCTCTATCTACGAAAATCACAATATTAGAAGGAAGGGACGATATGTACCATTCTATTTGCACATATACTATAGGTTTTGAGGTAGCTGGGATTTTATTTAGCAATCTGTTAAATCTGGAGTTGAAATATTTGATCCTTTCATCTAAATTAGCTTTTAAGTTAGAAGTAACATTGATCAAGGATATTATTGTCCTATCATCACCAAATTTTGCAAGAAATACCTCTTGAAAAGTATCCCAGTCACTAATTGAACCTGCTGGAAGGGAAAAATACCAAGATCTAGTAGATCCTTGGAAGGTGTAAGGGAACAATCTGATTACAACATCTTCATGTGAAACTCCATTAAGATTCATGGCTAACATAAAGTTATTTAGATGTTCTTCGGCCGGAAGACCATCATCGAGATTGTACTTCGGTAGCCATTTTTTTGGGTTTTCCGGGAATGCATTTGGATTTGTGACTAGGACAACACCAAGGTTTGTCTAAGGTTGAGCGGGTTGATTAGACATAACTTGAGTTGTATACTGAGAAGATGGGAAGGTCGGTCCAGAAGTAGGTATAGATGGCGAAGAACTTACTACTAGGTTAGTACTACTAGTGGCAGACTAATTGGAGAAGTGGATAGTTGAGAAGTTGTGGATTGAGTAGAAGTGAATGGGGAAGTGAATGGATGGAAAGGTGATGTGATCCTGCTGGTATCCGATTCAGATCTTGGTGAGGTAACTTTCCTATGTCATGGAGGGATGGGGAACTCAAAAGGGGTTACTCCAAGCCTTTTAGTTTGCAATCTAGTTAACGCACCAGTTTGTTGTAATAAGGAAGTAACACTTTCTTCAAAAACTTCGGTCCTCTGTGGTTTCTCAGCAGAAATGGATATATGATCAAATTTATGTGTCAAAGAATGGACTTCGGGAGACTTGGGAATGTAATATGGGGAAGATGGTTGTCTTACTACTTCAGGAGATGTTTCTATAACTTTAGATGTCTGATCTAGAGATTTTGAATGAGATCTAGAAGGTGTAGAAGTTGTGGAGGGATTTTGACTCTTATGAATGTTTATTGATTGATTTTTAGGTTTATATGCCATTCATAGTCGGATCGCCCTCCTTCTAGTGCCAAAATGTTGTGGCCTTGGAATTCTGCTACCCCAACATGGGGGATAACCACCCAGTCCATACCTTAAGACAACTCCTTTTCCGTTTAAAGTGGTGGCTCTGACTGGGATAATGGGACCAATTTCCCAGTGTGGGATTTAAGATGAGAGTGGGTGGTTCAAGAGTGATTGCAATAAATAATGATAATCTAAATGACCTATTCTATCATGCAAATCTCTAAACTAACTTATTCTAATATAAACCTGTGTATTTATGTGTTGTATGTGATCTACAAAGGCATTTGCTTAACATGTGATAATAAAGATCAATCACGCATAAACAGAGATGATAACGTATAAATATAATTTCTTTGACTAAATAGTTAGTCAAAGAAAATTATAAAATATATTGCATATATGATGAGTTATATATGAAATCAACAATTTCAGTTAGGCATCATACATTAGTGCAATTAACGCTTAACAAAAAGGATAAATCTCACATACAATTCATGAAAGTAAAGTGTTGTCACTAATTAAACAAAAATAGAATCAATCATACAAGATAATAGTACCATACGTGCGAAGTTTTGCTAATTTGACTAATGACATGGATCAACTCCTTTCTTCAAATCAAAGTATCTCCCAAGAACACAATAGTGCATCAACAAAGGAAAGTAGTCTGATATCTAAAAGAAACGATCATGTTCCATAATTTCACCCAAGCATTCACAAACTTACAAAAGAGAATTCTTTGCAAATGTTTTTGCTAAAATTCTGAACCCTTCTCTAAATGCATGAGAAGGGTATAAATACCATTCTAACTAATGTGCAAAAATAGATTATACAAAAATTTGAGGAGGCTTCAAACAACCTTCCTCCTAACTAGTTAACTAACTCTAAAAATAAACAACGACTTGATGAACAGAGGCTAAGATGATGATTTGTTGTCTGCCATATTGTCCTTCAAATCACATATATCGGTCATTTTTTTGAGTTGAGGAGGTGCCCCAAAATGTGTCCTAAGCTGTCCTGTGAAAATCGCATCAGTGAGAGGTGGCAGCGTTTGCTGAGTCGAATGAAGTGAGTAGTTAAGGGTCATGATTTGACTGTGAGGCTTCACGAGGTATTGCCAATATGAATCCCAGTCGGTCTTGGTCAATTTTACGATTACTTCCCTTTGAGTCTCTTCCTTTTTCTACCAATTATTATGTAAAGCACACAAATCAGGCATTTCTTTTAGATTGCCTTCCTTTACCACGTTGGTGACAAACAAAGTGTGGTTCACCACCTTGATTATATTCTTCGATACTCCAGCTTCCCTTGCCACTGCTAGCTTAGCCTGCTTGATTCTCGTGTCCCAATTTGTGAAAAGAATGTCTTTGTGTGTCTTCTCAATCTCAGGAAGATTGGCTTTCCTTTCGTCTTCTTTTTCTTGCCATTCGATGAACTCTGAGATTTTAGTGTTCAGATCAGTAAACTCAATTCTCTGGTCGATCACCTTATCTATTAGCTAGTCGCTAGTGATCAGATAAGGAGTAATGTGTGACATCTTTTGCCAAAATTTCTCTTGTTGTTTCGTCAGGAGGGAATTCAGTTCCATCACCTCTTTAATGAATTCATCAGTAGTATGAACCTCCTTATATATTTCCATGGCTTGCTGCAATTCCCAGAGTTGCATGTTTTTGGTCGATATATCGGTTTCATGGCTTCTTCAGGACCTCCATGCTTTGTTGCAATTGGGCAAGCTACTCATCTGCTTGCTTGTTCACACTTGCTTTCTCTGTTTTGAGCCGCTGCTCGAGCTATGCAATCCTCTCCTCCTTTTCTCTCAACAATGTAGAGACTTCAGTAGCTTTGTCCATGGTGGTCGTTGCATATGCTCCTGTGAATCATGAAAATCTAGTCAAGTTCTCAGCTGGGTTGAAAGGAATGTCCCTCTAAACTATGTCCATTGGCTCATTTCCATGTGGGATCTTGGGTGTTTCTACCATTTTCCTTTTCCTCTGCCTTCTTACTACAACCTTGTGGAGTGGGCTGTAGAAAACATCAAGTGGAGGGATTTCATTCACTTTCAAGACGATCTCTGATGTGGGCAGAGTGGGCATAATCTCAGTCTGTTGGGATGTTGTCGCTTGCTCATCGATAGGCTTGGACTGCTCATCCATGGATTTGGATTGCTCGTCTATAGACTTGGATTCTGTATTCTCCTGAATATGCAGAGGAGTTTGACACTCCATTGTTTCTTGGGTATCAGTCATTTTGGGAGTGTCTTGTAGTTTTTTATTAAATTGATCCCTTTATTTCTCCAAACTACTGCTTGTGACCTCTGAACTAATTTCTTTAGGTGGAGTGCTCATAACCTATTTCTCGACAGACTTCTTGCTGGAATCTATTGTATTATATGTGTCTTGGGCCTTCCCTATACCTGGTGTTTTCTTAGTATTAACCTAAGGTTCTATGTGAGAACTAGGTCCTTCACTGCTAACAGTCACACTGGGCGTAGGCTTATTTTTAGTCTTCAACAAGTGCATTGAGATTACTCCGAGCCTTTCATTTTTGAATTCTTGAAATTTTTCAAAATCTTCAGGACTCAGATTGGCTTTAGCCCATTCGAACTCTCGTTCGAAGGATTCAAACAAATGTAACATGTCTTCAAAATCGTTATCCTCATGGTTGTATGACTTGAGCTTTATCACAGTAGTGATTTTACATGCTACTTGGCCTAGATCAAATTGCCTTTTCAACAAAGTATGAATCCTAGGGGCTTCCATTCTTACTGGCTCCTTAATCGCATTATTAAAATTTGCTAAAGAAAAAGAACCACACTTGACAGGAAAAGAGGGCCATAATAACTTCTTGCTTTCTTTGAGAACTTTAGTTAGGCCTTTCCCACGGTCTGGTGGGCGATTTCCCTTGCCAACAATTTATCAGAAACAGACAAAGGAAGGACATGTGGGTCGGCTGTACTACAAAAAACCCTAATATAGGTGAACCATTCTTCAATAAAATATTTTCCGACAACTAGAAGGTCTATAGCGGCTTCTTGGGAAAACCTGGGGGATTTCTTATTAAAAACTATTTGATGCAGGGGCAAAATAACAACATGACATATTTTATAGAAATGGGGTATATAATGGGATTCCCATATTTTCTTATGACTGAGATGGATAGGGTAGGGATCCTGTAAGGTCCATTTCCAACCCATTGTCGGAAATGTAGTGCAAAAATAGATGGTGTCCATAATGTAGGCACTAAAATAGAACGGAGGTAGGTTCTCGAGAGAGGAGGAACACTTTTGTCAATATTCAGTAATGATGGTGGCTAGGTTATCAGATAGGATGGAGGCCCAATTCATGATGTGGGAATTAACGCAGGCATCAATAAGAGGAATCCATTCTATGGAAAACTTAGAATTATTGGGTAGCCCATATAATCTACATAACATGGCAGCTGCATAGTTGTAGGGGTTTGCCAAAGAGGCTATAGCATACATACCCGATTTGTCAAATTTGAATTTTTTCTCCAATACTCTCCAACCCTGAATCAACTTGAAGGGGTTTGGGTTCTTCTTTGTGAAGTTGGCCACGTGTGCCTTGTCATATATATCATAAGGTTCAGGTATATGGTACATTTTCTTTAGGTCCTCTGCTTTGAATGACCCCATGAGTTCCATTATTGAATTCTTGAATTGCCTATCTTCAATGGTGATGTTTTTGACCACCCACCTGATCATATCAGTGTATGGGATGATTTTAGCCCTCACTCCTATCCTATGACAGAAAGAACAGACAACATCCTTGAATTGAAGTCCCGAAGGTCTTGTTGAGTCAGTTGTTGCTCTTGTGACAATAACCTTAGGACACTCGTCCTCAAGCCTATTGTATATGACCTCCCAAGCTTTTGCTCCTTCGTCAGCGCTGCAGGCTGTATTAGAGAATATAGGAGCCATCTCTGTAAACTCAAATTCAGCAATGCTCTGCTTTTTTTTTGTTTCAGCATCACCTTCCTCAATGACATGTCTTTTGTAGCTTGCCTGAAATGGACAAGATATATCAGCGCAAACGGTGTCGGGCAATTAAGATTGAAAGCTTTTTTGAAATGACTTTGGATCGTGAGAAAGGTTTAAATGAGATACTCAATGTTAACTACCCATAACTTGGAAAATCATTACCTCTCCTCGAGTCGTTAAACATTTATTAACCTGTCAATCCATTCGTTTTTATATTAAAACACAATTATTTCACACGCTTGCCACTCTTATTCGCACATCACAACCTTTAAAAGGATGCAATATAGCGTTGCTTACTTAATAAGGCGAAATGCGATTGCGATTGTCGCAATATCACATTTTGCAAATTGTTAATGGATGTCGTAGTGGCATAACTTAATTACTTGCGATTTTTGCGAAGTGTGATTTTCAAAATAACAAGGCGCTTTTGATCGGGATATCACAATGGGAGTTTTGACGTGCATCACAATTTTTTAAAGGTGTTTTATGATCATCACATGGAAAAGCGCGATTTGCGATTTGCGATGAGGATCACATCCTTGGGTTGTTTTGCAAGATTTCTTAAGGCAATTTCTTAGAGTTATGTTTTATTATCCTAAGACTAAAAATTTAAAAAGGGTCCCCATTTATATCTCTAACCTTAGCTATTGCTATTCATAAATGGGGGGGTTGTTTCATAGTACAACATGACCAAACCCACTGACCCCTTGAACAGGGAAGGGAAAAAACTAGACCAAAAAATATATAAAATAATTCAAATTTTAAAGAAAAACATATAAAGTCATGTGCATCCACCTGAATCCAAACAATTTATACAAAAATATGCAAAAGTTTTCATTTATATGGCAAGTAAGAGTGCATATAACCAAAATAGCACTTAGTGCAATACATCTCCGAACCAAAAATACATCAACAAAGATGTTCTAGAGGCCTATAATGTCAAAGGAAAAGCATGCTACAATACCTACATATCATCAAAATCATTTCCTATATTGGGATTCTCATCATCAATATCATCCTCTAAGCATTACAATGACAAACATATTAAATTGAGATTTTATTTGAATGATGCTTACATTTTTACTAGGGTCATGATAGAGGAGAGCCCTAGTGTGGTGGCTAGAATTGTGATTGGTCTGATGGCTTCTTTGGTTGTTGTGTTGTCTATTTTGATTTCAGTTTTTAGTTCTTGTGATAGGAAGACAAGGGGGAGTTTATGAATGTGTTTGAGGAAGAAAAAACAGGGGAGGGCAGGTTGGTCTTGTTTGAAGGTGGGGAGCATCTCACTCTCTAAGATGTTTTAAATGCAACTGGACAATTATTAGGGAAAACAAGCTATGGTATTGTGTATAAGACAAAGCTAGTTCAAGGAGGTACTATTGTGCTTAGGTTGCTTAAATAAGGCATTGTTAGTAGTAGGGAATTATTATTGCCTGCAGTTACTGATTCGGGGCATCTCTGACATAGTAATTTAGGGCCTTTGAGGGAATTTTATGAGGGTGAAAAAGGAGAAAAGTTGTTAACATATGATCATATGCCCAAAGGGAGCTTAGATGATGTTCTTCATGGTTCAGGCATGTAGCATCTGAGCTAGGCTCTTAGGTAAAATATTTCTCTTCGAGCAACTTGGGGCTCACCCATTTACATACAGGACTTGAAACACCCATAATTCATGGAAACCTTAAATCTAAGAATGTTTGGTCGATGAATACTATGTATCCCATGGCCAGGCTGATGAGTTCTAATGATGCGACCGAGATGATGGCAACTACAAGTCTAAAAGACTACAAGGCTCCTGAGCTTCACAAAATGAAGAAGGCTAATACCAAGATTGATATCTACAACTTTGATATTTTTCTTTTGGAAATATTGATGGTCAAGAGGCCAAGTGAGAATGCTTCAAACGAGATTACGGATTTTCCCAGTACTATGAAGGCTGAAGTGCTTGAAGAACATAGTGCACACCATACAAATTTTCGACATTGAAATTTTGAGGGGAATTAGGAGCCTGGCAGATGATAGATTTCTTCATGCTCTTCAACTTGCAATGGTTTGTTTTGCACCTTCACCTACTATGAAGCTAGATATTAAGGAAGTTGTAAAACAATTGGAGGAATTAAGACCCAAAATGCATTCTCCTTTATACATGCCTGGGACCCCTCCTCTTGATTAGGCATGTACCTCTTTTGGATTTGATTGTCATATCCAATCGCATTATGTTTATTAGAACCTTGTGATGTTCATATACTAATCCCCTTAGTATGAGAGTGAGGCCCATACACCAATACATGTCTTGTTAGTATAAGATACATAACAACCATGTAATAAGATAATGCAATTTTATTTAACAGTTCTCTAGGCAATTAGGTTCTTTCCATTTTTTTAGACTTTTCTTTTGTCCCTTAAAATAAAAATATGTATTCCAGTGATAATCTAACTATTAATAATAAATTTATGCCCATTCAACACCCCTACAATTCATATAACACATATTTCCAAATCAATAGTTAATGATATAATCGGAGGTCCAAAATATAAAGTTCCCAACACTATGTCAGAATTCAATGTAGTCAATTACTCACTCAACTGAATGAAAATACCACTTCCAATTCGGTCATACAATAAGTTTAGTTCAGATGACTGGCCACAAGGAATGCATTTTTCTTGCCTTATACAAATTCAAACTTGATTTATGGCAATAGGAGATCTTGGTTGTTTTGTCAACTTCATTCCTGCCTCAGGGAATTTGTGCCGCTTGCTACAGATGGAGTTAGAATTTGACTTACGACTGTAAGAGGCCGTGGTTGCTTCACGAGCCTTGGCCTAACAGAAATTTTTCGATTGCCTTCCAATAGATTCTTTGGCCTCAGACGTTTCAATCTTATGTTTACTTCAATGCTTCTTCAGAGAATTTCGTTCCTTATTTCTAGTCTTCCAATTACGATTTAAACATTCTCGATCTTCCAATGTGTCGTGTTCTGATGACTTCTCCAATACTGAAATCCAAACTGTAGAAGTAACCTTTGATGGACAGCTTCAGAGGACATTTTCTAGTCCAAATCTAATCCTTCCAACAAGTCGACTTTCTCATGCTACAGATCTACCTCCAAGCTCCTTTGCTTGCCCAACAGATAAGAGTATAATGCCACCGTGATTTGGTTCCTATCTAGAATAACTTAAATTTATACTTGGGTTGGTGGAAGACTTTGCAAAATCCTCAGGCTAGGCTTAGATCATAATTTCGCTACTCTTATGCTGCTCCACAATTTTTTCTGCTACAGGAGACAATAGATTTGAGTAGTTGTTACAATATTGCTTCAAAACATGACCAAGATTAAAAAAGAATGTTTTCCTTATGATGATACCCCTGTACCAAAAATAGAGGATTAAAGAAAATCAAAATGTTCGTTATCTCTCCAAGAGGTGGTCTAATATCATAGAAAATTCGACCCGTGTGCCAAGAATATTATAGAAAATTTTTGCCCTTCCAATAGACATCATGTTCCATAAATAAGGAACAGAGAGGGTTCCATTGATTTTCCAGAATCTCTGTGTCAAAACCAAGAACCAAAATCATCAAATAATTTGCTGCACTTCAAAAACCTTTCCAGAGCCAGAACTTAAAAGAAGAAGAAGAAGAAGTAGAACTGTGTCAACTAGGTGGAATATTTTACCACCGAAATTTACAAGGGAAAATGGGGTCTGATAACCCTTAGAGCCTCAGGCTCAAGAAAAACAGAGGCAATCAAGGCAGTGGATGATCCTAAAAATTTGAAAATGACTCATTGAAATATTGCTAACCCTTATGATAGTATGTACATTCTGGCTCAGATTTCCAATATAGGAAGAGACTGGATTTAAACCTTTTTCTGCAACCTGGCTTTGGGGATTACCTTGGTTTATTGAGATATGTATGCTTCAAGAGGGCCAAGAAGGGAAATACACTGGGTATGGGTTTGGGATATCCATGGATGGTTTTCTGTGAGGCAAAACACAGGAAACTGGAGAGCTTTCCCATTTGTTTAGGTTCTCCCTCACACTTGTCCTATTTTTGTTTGAATTTGGGGAAATTTAGGAAAAAATTTCCACACTATATTGTTACAGCATACCCATTATGGATGATGATTTGATATGCACTACAGGGAATGACTGTTGTGAGCGACTGACATACTATGGTAATAACATAAATTTGGTGACTTATTTTATTAAAAAATTACATTATGAGAATGTGGATGTTGCAAAGAATGTTAGCAATCGGTCAGGCACATGCTATCTCATAAAAAATTTAGGGGTAGTTTTCGATGATGCATATTGGCGCCGATACTGGAAAATTACTGTTTTCTGAACAATTTACTTTATTGTATGTTGAAACCTTCCCAACTTTTTTGTGGTTTAAATGAATTTACTTTATTGTATGTTTAAAACTTGTCCAATTTTTTGTTGTTGTTGTTGTTGTTATTTATTTTTATTTATTTTTGGTTTTTTTGTTTGTTTGTTTGTTTTGTTTTTTTTTTTTTTTCAACAAAGCATGTTAAATTCTATTTTTCAATCTATTTTTATCTTTTATTGTTACATAGAGTGGATGGATATAGATTGGGCTAAGGTGTCAAGTATGAGGGATATCTATTTATCTAAGGTGATAGAAAGGTAATTATTTGGCTAAGGTTTGAGCTCTAAGGGGATTGGAATATCTATTTAGTGAATGTTGTTTGGGACCTATATTCAGTATCACCACATTGTAACTCACACCGTGCACTAATAGGGTAGACCACAACAAGAATGGAGCTTAGAGGATGGCCTAACTCTTTGTTTCCCTAACCAATGAACCAACTCCCCAACAAGAATGGAGCCTTGTGGATGGCTTAACACTTTGTTGCCCTGAACATTGAACCAACTCCCTGCTGGCTTATTTTTCTATTATTAATTGACTAATATTTGATTGATGACCATACTTCAACATTTGCAGGGAATGGCAACCTTGACAATTTTAGCCTTTGTTTCAGCCTTGCAACCTCCATCCTACACAGACTGTCTGCCGAAAGGCAACAATGCTTGAATATGTTGTATCTCTCCTTGGACTTTACATGATTACATTAGGAACTCGAGACATTAAGTCGTGCATGTCTTCTGTTGGGGCCTGTTTTCATTCATTCATATTATAAAATGTTGAAGAGCCTTCCCTGAAGTCATGCCAATATCCAGAGATAATTATTATTGTGAAATTGTTACATATTGTCACTTTTCCCTTTTGTTGTACTTATTTATTTCATTTCGGTCACGGTATTTTGGAATTTAAGGGAGTGAATTAGTACCAAACTAAAATGTTTCGGTTCCTATTCAATGAAAAGTTTGGAGTTCTGGGGGGGAGGCGATGGTGGAGATCGGGCGACCTTCCTTCTAGGGTTTCTATAAACCTTGCAGTGGCAGCGTACCCCTAACCGTGGTCTGCTTTTCCAGACCCTACTGCTCTGCACACATTCCTTTCCTGCAGACAAACTTAAGCTCCATGTCACTACCTCAGGGGGAGGGGGTTGCGCCTCCCCCAAAGGACAATGGTGAGCAATGCAACAATGAGGAAAACGACAACAACAATATGTAGACGGACAAGAATATAGAAAAAAGTTCCCATCAAGGCGAGGTTCAGGACAAAAAAGATCGTCCCAAAGCCACTTCGTCGACATGCAAGCCGATAGCTGCTGTTAGGCCGAAAGTAGAGTTTCCAAGCCACAGAATCAACACCAGAATACAGTTCATGAAGGACCATGCGCTAATAGGCAAGTTTATAGGACTATGGCCAACTGAGAAGGCGCTAAGAGGTTGGATTGCCTCCAAATGGAACCCCAAAGGACACATTACCCTGCAACTA
Organism: Pinus taeda; assembly: GCA_000404065.3. Lineage (NCBI taxonomy): Eukaryota > Viridiplantae > Streptophyta > Pinopsida > Pinales > Pinaceae > Pinus > Pinus taeda. The sequence goes on along the minus strand of APFE030912257.1, from coordinate 44,055 downwards.
GGGCCTAAAGGCTTTTTTACAACCATCTTTAATTGTTTAGAGGACAAAAACAAGGTTATGGACGGCGGACCATACTTCTTTAATGCAGCAGGTCTGTATCTCAGAGAATGGGTTGAGCATTTCAATCTTGATAAGGAAGATCTTAGCTGGGCTCCGGTTTGGATTAGGCTTTATTCGCTCCTTGTGGAGTACTGGGAGGAAGATTCTTTACAAGAATTAGGAAATGCATTGGGAGAGTTCATCAAAATAGTAGAGGAGACAAAAATCAGCCAGTACACATCCTATGCTTGAGTCTGTGTCTACATGCACCTCAATCAAGCCCTGTCGGACGTGGTAAGTTTCTTTCATGATGATATTGAATGGATTCAACCTATTGACTATGAGCATGTTCCGTTTAGGTGTAGGAAATGTCATGATCTAGGTCATTTATTCAGAGATTGCCCTCAGAATAAAATTGCATCTTCCCAGCTGACCTCGGACAAAATTGCTCCTGATGGATTCACTAAAGTAGCAAGCCGCAGAAGAAACAATAAAAACAACTACCAATCCCAAGATCTAGTCAACCAATCCCTCCAAACCCTCTACCAGCAACAGCTTTGAAGTTCTGGCTACTGTAGGTGAACCAGATTCTGAAAGCCCTTCCCTTCTAGGAAAAGAGAGCCATAATGATAAGCAGGAAGCATTGAAAGATACCTCACTGCTCCCAGAAGATCCACTATCCAAAAAAATTGTCTCTCACATTCAGTCAAACACCCCTGTGGAAATTGCTCAAGGAATGGAGGTCAAAACCACACCAACCAATCTCAACACAGTTGGAGAAGCTAGCACAGAACTCCAAGAATACCAATTCATGGAGGAGGAACCTGAAAAAATTGACATTGGAGAACTGGACATTCTAGGATTAGAGCAAGCATGCAAAACAAAGAGCTTTGACAAAATCCTAGAACGACAAGTGGACAACCTGGTAGCAGTTCTATCGCGAACTCAAAGACATCATTCTCTTGGGGTCCAAACTGGAAGCACTTGGGATGGAAATTTTATCGCCAAAGACAACAAAAAACGTGGAAGGAAAACTGATATCCATCGAACTATCAGAATAGGCGAAATTCTAATGGAGTCAGGCAGATATGCCAAGTTAACAAAATACTTTCCCAACTCCTCCCAATGAAGTTGATCTCTTGGAATATTAAAGGGCTCAACAGCCCTAAGAAAAGCAGACTTTTAAAAAACATGATCATGCAAGAAAAACCTCAAATTCTCTTCTTGCAGGAAACAAAATGCAACTCAACCACTCTGGAAAAAATAGCTACAAAAGCTTGGCCAGGTAGCTTAGTGACGGCTGTGGATGCTCATGGAGCCTCTGGAGGCCTTGCAATTTTATGGGATGAGCGCATTATTCAGCTCAACAATATTCATGCAAATAAAAGCTTCATACAAGCAATTTTCCATATAAATGGTTCCAACATATATGGGCATATGACCAATGTGTATTTCCCTCAGGAAACCACGAAAAAAATTGAAATCCTAAATTCCCTTTCATAGATCAACAGAAACAGGCAACACCCTCTTTGGATTTCTGGAGGCGACTTCAATATGATTGCGAAGTTGGAGGAAAAAAGGGGAGGTAGACACACAGGAAACAGAGAAGGGAATCATCTTAAAGAATTCATACAGAACAACTGGTTCATAGACATCCCCTCCAGCAATGGGATCTTCACATGGAACAACAAAAGAAATGGACCACATCAGATTTCCTCTAGATTGGACAGATTTCTCCTGTCTGACAATGCAATTCATGTGGGAGGAGAATTCTTAGCTTCCATTTTACCGATATCAAGTTCAGATCATTGGCCCATTTCCCTTCAATGGAATCGCCCTAGACACAACATACAAAGGCCCTTTCGATTTGAAGCCTTCTGGTTATCTCATCCAGATTTCAACAACTTGATCAGCTCAGAATGGAGAAATTTCTTTCCTCCCAATGGCTCCAAAATGTCGCAATTTCAGCAAAAGCTACAGCACATCAAAGGCAAAATCAAACATTGGAACCACACAACTTTTGGCAACATTTTCCAAGTTCAAAGCGCCCTCAATCAAGAAATGAAGAATTTACAGCAGCAAATCATAAATGAAGGGCGAACTGAAGCTCTGTCAAAGCAGGAACAAATCTTGGATTCACAAATCTTAGAAAGAGCCAAACAGGAGGAAACCCTCTGGAGACAAAAGTCAAGAATAAAATGGTTGAAGGAGGGAGAAAGAAACACCAAATTCTTCCATCGATCCACAATACAATGCAGAATGCATAACACTATTTCACATATCCAAAATGAGCAGGGAGAGAGAATTGAAGATCAAACAGGCATTGAAAGCGAATTCCTCAACTACTTCAAGCAAGCCCACCAAGAACCAGATATAGATCAACTGCTGGCTATAGAGTCTATTCTGAGCAACATTCCTAAATTAATTTCAGAGGAGCATAATCAACTCCTTCTTAAGCCAGTGGACCTTCAGGAGGTAGAAATAGTTGTGCATCAACTGAAAGCGGGAAAGGTGCCAGGTCCGGATGGATTCACTTCCAATTTTTTTCATCACTTCTGGGATCTAATTAAGTTGGAGGTCTGGCAAGTGGTATAGGAATCGATATCGTTAAGATGGATGTACCCTAGTTTAAATGCCACCTTCATGGCGCTAATTCCCAAGGAAGCGGAGCCTAGTACTCCTGATAAATACAGACCTATTTCCTTATGCAACATAATCTACAAAATTGTTTCCAAGGTGATTGCTTCCCGTCTGAAAACTCTGCTCCCTCTCATAATATCGCCAGAGCAATCAGGTTATGTAGAAGGCCGACAGATAACTGATGGCATTATCTTAAATCACAAGATAACTCATTCTCTGAAGATCTCCAAGAAACCAAGTATGCTGCTGAAAATTGATTTATCCAAGGCTTTTGACAGTTTAAGCTGGATTTACATAAGGGAAGTCCTAACAACTTTTGGCTTTCCTCCTCCCTGGGTAAGATGGGTCATGAGTTTGATATCCTCATCCTTTTTTCTGTGCTAATCAATGGTATACCTTCACCTACTTTTCATCCCTCCAGAGGAATTAGGCAGGGGGATCCTCTCTCACCATTCCTCTTTGTTATCATGGCTGAAGGACTGGGTCGCAGCATTCATTCAGCCTTTCAATCTCATCTCATTAAAGGCTTATCTTTCCATAACTCCCGTACTTTTACCCACCAACAGTTTGTTGACAACAATATGATGTTTGGCCATCCCTCTGTTACAGAAGCCCGTCATTTTAAATCCCTTCTATCCAACTTCTCCAATGCTTCCGGAGCCAATGTCAATAAAATCAAGTCCCAAATATTTTTCTTTAACACCCCAACCACAACTCAAACAGCCATAGCTCATATCCTAGGTTTCACCATTGGAGCTCTTCCTTCCAAGTATCTTGGAGCGCCTCTCATGACCTCAGCTTACAAACATTCCTCCTGGAAAATTCTTCTGGAAAAATTAGAAGCTTGTCTCTTCCTTTGGACTCACGGATCCCTCAATATGGCCAGCAGACTAGTCCTCATCAAAGCTATTCTTCATTCCATGCCGCTATACCTCTTCTCCATTCTAGCTGCCCCCAAATGGGTCCTCAAGGAAATCAAAAGGCTCCAATGTTCCTTCTTATGGGGAAGTTCTGGCTCAACCCGTAAGTGGGCTCTTGTAAAATGGGAAAAATTCTGCCTTCCGAAATGTGCTGGTGGTATTGGTTTGAGAGATCCGGCTCACAACAACGAAGCCATGGGGGAAAAGATCTGGTGGCGATGGCTCTCAGCGCCCCTCACCCCATGGGCCTCCCTTTGGACCGCAAAATATGCAAGTAACAACCCAATTGAAGAACGAATACGTATGTCAAAAGATAGCAATGGATCAGTAATATGGAACTCAGCCAAACAACACAGGAAATTAATACAACAACATTGTTTTTGGGAAATCAAGAATGGCAACACAGCCCAATTCTGGGAGGACTCCTGGCAGCAAATGCCAAAGCTCAGAGATCTTCTCTCTCACCTGCAGCTCCCGGAGCAGGATCTGCATGAATTAGACAAGGTCAATAACTTTTGGATGACTTCCTCCACACAGGAATACATAAGATGGATTGATGCGGACCAAATCCTAAGGCATGGTACAAAACAGGTACAGCAAGCTCTTTCCTCAGAACTACAAAAAAGGAAAATTCCTTTTGCGGAAGAGATGGACATTATTAGATGGGGCTATGAAGAAAAGTGTAGGGTCACCACACAGGAAGCATACAACATAACACTCAAGGAGCATATAATCAAAGATGAACTATGGATCAAAGTCTGGGACCCTCCCAATTGGCCGAAATTTTCCACTTTTCTGTGGCTTCTCTGTCAAAACAAAACCCTCACATGGGACAATCTTAGGAAAAAAAACTATCATGGACCCTCCAGATGCCCAAATTGTAAGCTACAGGAACAATCAGTCAAGCATCTTATGCAATCTTGTTGTGTGGCGCGCAAGTTGTGGGAAAAAGTCAGCTTTCGATGTCAAAAGGAGGGACGAGTCCAGGGAGACATTACAGCTACAATTCGCCAGTGGAACAATAAACCATATCAAAGCAAACTTCTAAACACTCTATGGAAACTGATCCCTGGACTCCTTATGTGGAACATCTGGAAGGAGAGGAACCGTCGGGTATTTAAAGACCAATCTATGCCCCTGGAAAATCTATGGACCATCCTATGCCAAAATCTTAAAGAATTGCTCTCCCTTTACTCCTGGTCCCAGGATGACCTTCCCTTGCTCCCGCAAGAGCTATCCATCTAGACAAACTGGAATATTCTTCTGAATCCTGAGCTCATCCACAAAGGCAATCAATCCTCTCCAGATGGTTCTTCCACTAAATGGCTTCCTCCACCTCCCAATGTAACAAAGCTAAATTTTGATGGAGCCTCAAAGGGCAATCCAGGTAATTTGGGCTTTGGAGGAATCTTCAGGAATCATCAAGGTACCCCCCTTTTATCTTTCTTTGGCTCAAAAGGTTGGGATACTAATAACTCAGCAGAATTGGAAGGCCTTTGGCAAGGTCTTATTATAGCTCAAAACAAAGGATTCTTCCTGCTTATCATCGAAGGGGATTCTCAGATTATTACAAACATGATCTCAAAAATGTTGCAAGGCACTTCTTCGCACAAGGTTAGTAAGAGCTGGCGAATGGCAAAAAGGATTGAGCTCATAGCTAATTGGCTCTCTCAGCACAGAGCCATTCATATCAAGCATACCCGACAGGAAGGAAATAAAGTCGTAGACTTTCTAGCCAATATTGGAGTGGATTGTGGGTTGGAACTTCATATAGGTGCATTCTCCAGCCTTATCTCAGCCTCCCAACTTACGACTTACAACAATCTCATGGAAAATGATAGATACCAGGCAGAGGACACTCACCCGGATGCGGGTGTTTCGACGGTTATTAATGCAAGTTAATACTGCTGCAGGCAGTTGGTACAACAGGTGGCAGCAGTGCGCACCTCCCCAGGCCCTTAAGCAGATGGATGAGACGGTTAATATCCGTAGGCGGATCACTCCTCACGCGAATTTAATTATGCAGAGAGCTCGAGAAATCTCTCCTGGTTCGACTTTGATGGCGGATTCGGCTCCTCCGGTTGATTTATACCCCTGGCCTCCTCCCATGCTCGCAGCACCAGTTTCTCAGCCCTGTTCTGGTTTGATGGTATAGTTGCAGGTCTGGTCTCTCGGCCATTGTAGGAAACCTTACCTTAGCTCCATTGTAGGCAGGTGCTTCATTCCTGGTTCTTCTGCTCCCTCTGACTATCTAGTCACTGTGTCAATGGTTAGCCGTCGTGGTAGTTGTTGCCGTGGTGGTGGTCGTGGAGGGCGTGGGCGCTCTCAGCCTGCTCCTCCGCCCGTCATTCCTCTGGCCTCGACTTCTCCCGCCTATGCAACCATCAGACCTATCCCTTATAACTCCTTTCAGACCACCCACTTCATGTTCCATAGTCGCCTTAACCAGCCAGTTCTTTCTGCTAGCATCACGGTCATTTTCTCAGAAGAGGAAGCTAGGCCCATTGCTGAAACGAACACCCCTTCCACTGATTCTCCAGGAGGCAGCGTGCAATAGCGGATTAATGTGGGTTTCGATTTCCATGGCAGCAATTCGCAGGCAGAAGGATTTGAGGGCGATATCCCCATGCCTCCTGCTGGTTCTCAACATAACACCCCTGCTCTTGAACAACAGCCGGATGGCTCGGACAGCTCGCAACACTTGGCAATTCCTCCAGATGGCAACGCTTCAGCTCACAGAGAGAACATGGACGACACATGGATGGGCTATCCTTGTCCAATTGTAAAGGAGGATCCAGAAATCGACTCCAATGTCTGAAGAATTCTAGGTTTTGGGTGCTGCTCTGGTTCTCTTTGTTTTCAATTTCTTTTTGTATCGCCAATATGGCTACTGTCTTTATCTCTTTGTCTACATCTCTCTGTCTCAGGCTTACAGCCAGGTTACATTGTCAATTTTGTTTCAGGGTTGTTGTATCAGATCAATCCCAATTCTGGGATTATCTGTTTGTATGGATGAAAACTTCCTGTACCTCCTATAAGGCATTGACCTCTCTGTAAATATTTTTACTTTTTAATAGAATTAGTCTTTACCCAAAAAATAAATAAAAAATAAAATAAAAAAATTGGAGTTTTTATAACCATGTGTTTTTGTTTTTTTGTTTTTCGACACATATAAACTATTATGAAAAGGGTATTTTCAGTGGTTTCTTGGTTTTACATAATATGTTCACTGTTAGGATACAAGATATGTTTTGGATCATATAGACTGAACAATTAAGTACTGGAACATTTATACATTGGTTTCTGCCATTTCTTTTATTCTTTTATTAATGTATTGGAAATTAAAGATAATTGTAGTGCCTAGACAACTTTTGTCTTTGGACTAAATGTTGATCTTGTCCCTTTCATGCCATTTATACAGAACATTGTTGAGAAAATCATTGTTATTGACATTTTTAGACCTTTGTTAAATTGCATGATATTGCCTTGTGCATTCAAAACTTGCTAGTAAGCAGAGAGTTTTATTTGGGACTTTTAAATTTTGATTCAAGGTTCATGGTTATGAAATTATCATTATTTTATGCTTGGATTTTATATGTTTATAATTTAAGAACGTTAACTCAAATCAGGTTAGAGTCCTTATAGATGACACTAGATTGTCTAGATAACATACCTTTGTTTTGTTGTGTCTTCAAATGATTGTGAAAATAACATATTTATTTTAAAATTATCCTTCCCCATTACTTTCAAGATATTTTACTAACATGCAACCATAGTTGCATCAAGTACATGTATTGTCGAACTTGCTCTTTACCAGAAAAGTCAAAATAATCATGACTAAAATATAGGTGACTGAAAAATAAGCACAACCTTTCATTTGATATCTTTCTTGAGAGATGAGTTTCAGACTAACAATCTCATTTTCTGCCACATATTGTAGACCTAGACTATTAATATCAAATTGAAACTGTAGTTTTCATTTTTCACAGATCCAACAACATAAACTTTTACAAATGAAAAAAATTGATCACCTGCAAGAGGCTTCCTTATGCAATTTTTATCATCTTTATAACTTGTGGGAAATAACCACAAAACTAAATATTAGGTCAGTTGCAACTGTGCATTTGATTATGGTTCGCAGTAAGCACGCCTCTTCAAAAACATTAGTTGTCATTCGCTGAAATTTTGTGCATTTTTTTGAGTTCAAAAGCCACTAAACCATTATGTAAAACTAATATGTGATTGTATTCAATGTTTCTTTTGAAAATACCAAGTTTTATTAACATGACATGCAAAATGAATGACTTGCACTTTGGATGCATGGACAAATGACACGTTTGAATAATTTGTGTTTGCATAAACACTTGTTTCCTTGGAAGTATTAATTCTCTTCTTTGAAATGAGAACACTAAAATGACTCGGGTTACATGTTTAACATTCCCTTTGATTTCAGAACAAGATTATGTTCAGATATTTAACTATAGTCTAAATAGACAACGACGAGGGGATGATCGATTCATTTAATAATAACAAGAAAAATCAAGTTATGCATACCATAACTATGGTCAATAAGTTACGACCTTCTCCCATGCTATTCTGAGATGTCGCATGAAACCCAAAAGTTATTCAATAATAGTAACAACTAATTTGCAAGAGGTTTGGCTTTCAACTTGCAAATTAGAGGGGCGCACAATAATGTAACAATTGTCACATTGACTTTTTTATTCAATCTTATTGTAATTATTTTATTGGAGTTTGATTGAGGTGTAACTTTTATTTTTTTATTTTTAAATTTTATTTTGGACTAGAGGGGAAATTTCCCAAGGGGTGATGTTGACCCTCCTCTCAGTGCATGGAAGGGTCAGGTAAATACTTTTCATTCTGCCTCTCATAAGCTCGAGTCATATTTCTTTTGAAGAGAAGGTGATTTCAAGCATGTCTAGAGTCATAAGCTGAGATTCAAAGTTTTTTGTAAGTGGTTAGGACAACATTCAAAGTCATGGTGATGAAGCATGTTCTTTTGATAATTTGAGAGTTATGTTTGAACTCAACATTTCTAGCTTCAATTGGTTTTACTTCTCAATTGATTTTGAGGATCTTGTTTCCAACACCATTATTATATGTTTCGAAGAAAATGTTTGGTGGGGATGGGGGTTTACTATCCCTGCCATTTTTATGGGATTATATAATAAATTTTTTTCTAAGACACCATTATATAGACTCCAGAAACCTAGAGGCAGTCCGCTCACAAGGTTATGACAAGTAATAGTTGGGTCATTGTGTAAATTGCAAAAGGAAGTCCCTCAAGATAGTTCAATGTTGTAGGAGGTGCAAGACAAGTGTTACGTTATTCCAAGAAGCCAAAATATAGAGCATACAAATTATCTCAAGTACCTCTCTTACTCTCCTTTTAACTTTGAGGGCTGATTTTATATGATTATTTTATTCACCAAAATAATTGCATTGAAATGAGCAGTGTACATCATATAGTTTCAAGAGTCTAGAACTACTAGTTGACATAATTGTATTATAAGCGAAATGACATATATATATATATAGATATATCCCAATAATATTTAGGTTCCAGCTTAAAATTGTTGCAATTGTCTTGACAAAGCAACTATAATAACCGATGATGATATTCAGGACAATGGATTTTCCAATCCTTGGAAACTATGTATTATGACCCAAGTGGAGCTAACAATTTTGGTTCATATGTTTCCCATATGGGTGAATGCCATTGTATTCTCTACTATTTATGACCAAATACCAACAATGTTTGTCGAACAGGGCATGACCATGGACACAAGCATTGGCTCCTTCAAAATTCCTACAACTTCATTGTCTATATTTGATATACTGAGTGTCATGATATGGGTTCCAGTTTATGATTGCATAATTGTGCATATTGCTTGCAAGTACACTGGAAAAGAGGGGGCTTAATGAGCTGCAGCAAATGGGTATTGGGCTGGTCATATCAATAATTTCTATTGTAGTAGTTTCCTTGGTTGAAATTAAGCATTTTGATATTGTCATAACTCTTGATTTGGTCCCATGATACAGTCACACCAGTTCCCATGACCATTGTTTTGGCAATTTTCCTAATGTTTCTTGGTGCTTTAGAAGTTTTTTTTCTTTATCGGGCAACTAGAGTTTTTTTATGGTTAGTCTCTTGATGCAATGCACAACTTAAGCAATTATATTTCTCTTCTTACAATATCATTAGGAAGCTACTTTAGCACCTTAATTGTTATCACTGTCACTTTTGTCACCACTAAAGGAGGAAAATATGGATGGATACCTAAAAATTTCAATGAAGGCCATCTAGCCTACTACTTTAGGCTTTTAACTTTCCTTAGCTTTCTGAATTGTATTCATTGCTTCTGTACATATATACAAGTACAAGAAGCCCAACTAGGGGTAAATTCCAAATTTCATGTGATGCATTACAATTATCCATGAGTCATTTCTCTCTGCTGAAGTGATTACATAATTTTCTTTAACATTATATTGACTTGTAAAATGTTGAGTTGAATCTAATTAACCTTTTATCAATGTTACAATGTTAGATATGGTGGTGATAATACAAGTTTTTCATTAATATTGATCATGGCATTTTTTATATCTTTACAGTTAGGTTCTATTTTCAAATTGAAACAAAGAAAGGAACTTAAGTTGGAAACATCAAAATAAATTGGAGAATGGCCTAGAGAATATGTAAGGTCTTTGGCGCTCAATTATTCTATGGGTAGATGTTCATATTATACATTGATATTATGCTAGATGCTATGTTGTTGCACACTTCTCATCAATGATTATATGTTCTTGAACTTTTTTGGATGATTTGTAGTCAAAATCAAGTTTGCAATATATTGAGGTGTTATCTAGACTTACTAATCATTAGACACCTCTTTAATTATTTGTAATTTGTATGAGCTTTACAAATCAACCATGCAATAATTTTGTTTTTTTGCTTGTACAAAACTTTAGTCAAAATTATAAATGTCTAATTTGACTAGAATGACACTAAATTTACATGATAGATTTACGTTCTCTTACTCTTATCCGCAAAATATTTTCCTCTCTCTCCACTGTAGTCTTGAAACTAAATATTAAGCCTATGATGCACTAATCACAATCATTAAACCTATAGAAACTCTTACAACCCTAAAATATTACACAAAATAATGTATGAACTATTGTCCTCCACATTCTCCATGGTCTTCCTGTCGACATTCCTTTGCACCTCTCAATGCAATTGATACTTGTATTGTCTAGTTCTTTTTTCTATGGGGTTCTTGTCTTCACACCCCTTTTCTAGTTTAAGTACTCGTGGGAGGGCATAGTTATCATTGAGAGGTAGAGAGTGTTTTCCTTTTATCCATGCAATTGCATCTTTGGATACTCATGCTTGGTGTCGATCTGTAAGTGTTTGAATACCCCTCGGATATTTTGTTGGTGTAACAGATATTAGCCAAACTTTGTGCTTACAATTTTAACATTTGTTTAGTGGTTACATTGCAAGATCATAGTTATTGATTGTTGTATTTTGATGTATTGAATTAATCAATAACAAGAAGCACTCCCAATTAGTTTTTTAGACCCCATAGCGAGTAGGATTCAAGTATGTAGCTCATTATTCATATTTGCATCATATATACTCACTCTTTTTTACTTTTTGGCATGAAAATCAACCTTTTAGAGACATATTTTTATATTGTCTCCACTTTTCATAACTTCCATAACCATTAGGTAGGGACCTACAACTTTGATGCTATTTTTCATGTTTAGTAAAAAAATTTCAAGACTTTACAAAGTTTTATAATTTATTGAAAGTTGTAGAATTTACAATTTATAAAGTTTCAAGGTCTAATTTTTTAAAGTCTAATTCTTTAAAGGATGCTAGCTCAATGGAAGAGCATATTCTTTACAAGCAGGAAGTTGGTGGTTTGATTCCATCATGCCCTGATATTCATATGGAATGGTGATGCAGCCTTTGATGACATTCATTTTTTGGTGACAGAGGCTCTTTTGACTATCACCAATGAGCTTATGGTGACATTTTTCGACCCTTGCCAAAATATGAAATGGTGATGGTCAAAGAATGTTGCCATATATATCTGCATCAATAGTGACAGTCATGAAATGTCCATCACAAGAAATCAGTGTTGTTCATATGAAATGGTGATGGTCACTATTCATCATTATAATCATTATTCGTGATAGACCTTGAATGTCGCCACAACACTTATATTTTTGGCAATGCCACCTTTGATGACGTTCAATTTTTTGTGTGACAAAAGCTAAGGTTTGTCACCATTGCTCATATGAAATGGTAACCGTCACTATCCATCATTATAAATGATTATTGGTGATGAACCTTGAATGTCACTACAACACTTATAGTTTTGGGGACGCCACTTTTGGTGACGTTCAATTTTTGGTCACGGAAGCTATTTTGACTATCACCAATGAGCTTATGGTGACAATTTTTTACCCTTACCAATGTCCTTTTTTATTGTAGTGAGACTTGTTGTATATTATTAGTATATCATTAAAAAATACTAACACAAATTTTCTAAGGAAGGGTTTGAAAATGGAATTCATCAGACCTTGAAATGTGGAAGGTGCATTAGTAAGGCCAAAAGGCATGACCAAAAATTCATAATGACCCTTATGAGTTCTGAATGTTGTTTTCAGAATGTCTTCAGTGTTCATTCTAATTTGATGATATCCTGAACGAAGATCCAACTTAGTGAAGTAAATTGCTCCATGTAATTCATCCAACAATTCATCAATGGAAGGAATGGGGAATTTATCTTTAATAGTGAGCTTGTTGAGCTCCCTATAATTTGGACACATACGCCATGATCCATCCTTCTTGTGCACCAATACTACTGGAGCAGATAAATAACTTTGACTAGGTTGAATTATACCAGCCTCTAGCATTTCTGCAACCATATGTTCAACTTCACTCTTTTGGGAATAAGGATATCTGTAAGGTCTAATGTTTGGAGGAACACTTCTTGGAATCAAGTGAATTGCATGATCCTAATCATGAATAGGTGGGAGGCCTTTAGGAGTCTCAAATACCTTGGAATGATTGTCTAAGACTTTTGGAGATTTGCAGAAATAGATGATTTCGATGTTTGAACCCCTAGTGAGCATAATTGTGCAATTACGCCCCGTTGTTCTTTTTTCAGAAGATTTATTATGCCATTAGAGCTGATTATCTTTTTTGGTTTCCCTACAATACCCCTTAATTCAACTTCCTTTCCTTCCCCAAAAAAATCAAGAAAAGTTCTTGAATATTGAAAGCTATCGTCCCCAAAGATTGTAACCATTAGACTCCTAGTACAACATCAACACATATTCCCACATGGTTAGCTTGATATTATGGAACTTTCTAGAAAAATTTATAGTTCCTCCATTTTCAACCGTCACTTGACACTCTGGTGCTAGATATAGGAAGCAATTCAATTCCTTGGTTATCTCACAATGAATAAAATTATGGGTATGACCTGAATCAATCGACACTATTAACTTTTTCTTCTTGATATATCCTTCTATCTTGAGAGTTTGAGGAGTGGTAATTCCTACCAATGCATTACAAGATATGGTCAGATTCATTTCTTCTTTCTCTAGGGTTGGTTCCTGGTGTATATCCTTCTCTTTTTATGTTTCTTATTCCTTTTCTTCCTCCTCTTCACAATCTATGTAGAATAATTTCTTTTCAGCACACTTATGACCTTTAGTGTATTTGCTATCACAACTGTAAAAAATCCCTTTTGCTCTTTTTTCCTCCAATTGTTGTGGTGTCAACCTTATAGGTTGTGGAAGACTAGGAGCAGTAACACTTCCATATTTATAATTGTGAGTGGTAGACTTCCTTGTTGCCATAATTTTGCTTTCAACTTTTCTTGCCACCCTAAATGCCTTCTCCAATGAATCAAGTTCCCAAGGGTGAACCTCATGTTGGATGTTATATTTTAAAGTCCCTTTGAAGGCATCAATCCTATGCTCCTCTGGAATATCGGTTACCCTAATATTCAATTTTTGGAAGTCTTCATTGTGCTTTTCCATTGAACCCCTTTGCTTGAGATTTATCAGTTGGCTAAAGAAGGTGTTTCAGTTTGTATATTCATAATACGCTATCATTCCCTCCGTAAAAATTGACCAGGTGACAAGTGGTTTACGAGAACAAAGCCATCTATACCATACAAACTGATTGGGTTCTAAATATAAAGATGCAATACATACCTTTTGTGAGGGTTGCACATCATGTAGTCAAAATATTGCTCCATCTGTGGTATCCAAGTTACCAGATACTTTCCATCAAACTTCCTCATATCTATATTAGGAATGTGGTGGTTCTTAAACCCCACATTGGAGTCTCTAAATCGTAATTGATATTCCTTTTGTCTTCATCACGATTTTCATAGATTGACTTGTCACCACTGTGACACCTTTCTTCTAAGAACTTTGCCAAACCTTCCTTCAACCCCTTTATCTTGAAATTCATCATTGCTTCCATGACTGCTTTTAAACCATCATTCAAAACTCCCACATCCCTTTTTATACCATCCATCTTAGCTTTTGTTACTTTTTGTGAGAGAGAAATTTGTTGCACTTGGTCGCTTAATTTTGATATATCATTTTGCATTTCTTCCTCTTCTTCATATGTCATAGTAGATCTTTTGGGTTACTTACTAGGTGTTTCCATTTTGTTTCTACATGTTATCAATTAATTATATTTATGCTTTAGTATTCCCTTTGAATTACTTCAAACTAATTTTTGAAACAAAACTTATGCAAATTTTAAAAAATACACACATTTTTCTTGCTTTGTAAGAGTTCGATATTGAATTTGTTGTATCTATATACTTTTTTATCTCCAAGGTATGAAATTTTGTCTTGTGGTAGCACTTTGAGTCCTCTTTCCAACCCCACAAGTCTGATTGAGATTGGATTATTTAAAAAAGAGTTATGCCCAATCTCCCACAATGACCTGATTATAGACTGGTTCAGTAGAGCGAATTTGTACGGAGTGCCATGTGTCACTATTTCGACCTTTAGCCTTGAAAATGATACCAAAAAACCACAATATGTTCTCTTTCTGTCACTTTTTACGAAATTTAAATCTGATTCTCAAAGAGAAAATTATGACGATTTTTCCAAGGTCACCTATTTGAGATTGAATTATGGAGCCCGCAAAACCCTAACTTCCTCGGATCATATCTCTGAAAATGTAGGAAGACAAGATCTGAAATTTGCACACAAGGTTCACTTATATTTCGATTCCATGTGGTTTCAATTTCAACTTCTAAAGATTAGTAGAAAGAAAGTTATAGTGAGAATTCCACGATAACCTGTTTGAAGCAATGAAACCCTAAAATCCAAAGCTTTGATACCAAATGTTATGCAACCAGCTCACAAATAGTTAGATCAACGACTTAAAAATTATCCTCTTTGAGGGGAAACCTATTTTACATTACATAAATGAACAATTATTAGATGATACAAATGACAAGACCTCCCTTTTATATATAGGGGTCTAAGGGGCCACAATATAATAAGAGCATGCATAACAATAATAATGTAAGGGCACAACAATAACAATAGTGAACTTCTATGGGGTACACCAATAACAATATGGGAGTTACATTGGCACAACAATAACAATAAGGGGGATACACTAGTATTGTAGGGACCTAACAATTTCTTTGAGGTCTAGGGAGATCCATCTTGGCTGTAAGAGGGACTAGTTCACCTAAACAATGTAAACTTTGAAACGGGAACTGATACTGTTACCTATTTTGTAGAGATAGCAAAAAAGTGCCTTGATTTTGAAAAGGGGTGATGCAAAACACACATGTTTTTTTAGAGCATAGTTTTTGGCACTATAAATTTTTTTATGTACATTTGCGTTTTAGAATGGTAGTGATTTTGATGTTGATTTAAAAAAGTGGTAATTCTACACCATGCCCTTTTTTTAAAAGT
>APFE030912257.1:2672-25372 GCA_000404065.3 Pinus taeda | reverse complement strand
AAGAAATAAAAGAAAAAAGAAAAAAGAAAAAAAGGTGTTACTCTAATATCAACACTTTTCATTTTTAGCACTGTTTTTGATGATATTTCGGGGTTTTTTTGGCGAGAGTTCCCGTAGTTCCCGTTTCAAAGTTTACATTGTTCCTAACGGGGTGCCATGTGGCAGGTGAAGACTTTAAGGTTTATTAATTAAAACTTTGGGAAGCCATAACTTTTTATTTTGGAATTCGATTGAGCTAAAATTTTATATCACCGGAATCGACCAGAAAAACATAATGATGTCGTTTGTTTTGAGTTTTGAAGAGTTCAAAAAACTCAAAATTTTAGACTCCATTTTCATAAAAGAACATTGGGAGTCAAGCCAACATAGTAAACACCTCCTTTGTGTTAGGGTGTTAAGGGGTGTGTTATAGATGTACTTTTGGTGTTATAAAGACAAATAAAAGGTTTAATCCTAGATTATTAACCATGGTTTAAAAAAAGAATAATATATATATATATATAACGTTGAAGGTGCTTTTATTGTGAGGTTCCTCTTACTCACAATGTAGATATTCGTAGACTGACACTGTAGAGATTTCAATGAGGTTATAAAACCTCCACGTGGCGTTCTTAGTCAGCCCTCCATTTAACACCATTAGTGTGCCCTTTGCACCCTAAGGTGCAAATGCTAGTTTTATAACATTTTTTTAAATTAAATTGAAAAGCAAGAAGTACATAACTATATTTAAGATAAAATTCAACCATCTATTTATGACTATTACTAAAAGATGTTAGTGGATACACTATAAAGGTTAAATCCCTACCATTTGCGTATCACTGGTTGATAATTAAATTAAAATTAAGTAAATTTTAATACTTTTTGAAGGAAAAATAAAACTAGTGCAACCATTAAAATTAAATGGTTGGGAAATAGCGATAGGAATCAATCCATGATAACATCAAAACACTTGTCCCAATATCCATTTCAAATTTCCAAAAATAAAAAAATCTTGAAAGTTAACTAAATTATAACCTTATTTTAAATTATTATTATTATTGATTGTATATAGAATTAATATGAGTTAAACAATATTCTTAACCATGGTGATTCTCCCCCACTTTACTGTGAAGATTAGTTTTGTTGCAATACCATGGACCAATACCATATTTATCAACATCACATGCCCAATATGACACATGTTGATATTAATTTTTTTTAGTTAATTAATTTGAGATAGATTAATTAAAAGAGCATAACTAATTTGGAGATTAAAATCTTAACCATTGATATATGAATACTACTATGAATATTCAGACATATTCTGTGGAAGTTAAATCTTTGCCATCCACCTAATAACTACTAATAATTAAATTAAATTTTTGGAAAACCTATACATGCCTATCAACATTTAAAAAATAATAATTATCATATTTTAAATTTACCTTATCTATCAAGTAAAAATTTGATGAGAACCATTTATTTTTCATGCTTGTCATTTTATGTTTTCATTAGATACACTAGTGTCAAATTCTTTTCTGTTGTTATATGTAAATTTCACCATTATAAATTTCATCTTCAATATATTTTTCCTATCCAATTTTTTAATGTTACTTCCTAGTTGAAAGAATCAAGTAATGCTTTAAAAAACTATAGTTCAAGAGTTTTCTTAACAAAAAAACAATGTCTAAGAAAATTCAAAAATTCAAATTAGGCCATTAAACTACATCCCAGTTAATGATGATGACCATGATTAATGTCCACTAACGCCAATATGGTCTATTGGACATTAAGAATGTAAGAAATTAATTGATTTTCTTTAAATATTATTTTTATGAGTGAAGAGAAGTGAGAGAAGTATTCTGACATCACCGTAGTTTTTCTACCTTAATAGGCCAAGAAGGTTGGGAATGTGATGACATCACCGTAGTTTTTCTACCTTAATAGGCCAAGAAGGTTGGGAATGTGACAAATATTTTGAAAATTAGAACATATCTGAATATAAGCTGCCCCATCTAAGAGAAAGTGCTTTTCATCTTCAACCCTCTTAGTATCACACAGACTCTTTCTTCCCATGGTGTTTTGAGAGTAGACCAACTCACTATAAAGCTCACGATAATTATTTCTTATCTTAGTAATGCTCATTTATTCTTAACACTAATCGAGATAGATAAACACAAGAGTCTCCATTATGAAAAGGGGGAAAATATTGGAAACTTGATTTTCCAAGCAATAATGCAAACACATTACATTATGAATAATATACATAAATTGTTTAACGGTAGCTAGCCACATTAATTGTAAACATTAGCTTTGGTTTCAAGTTACTCACACACCTCAAGGTCAGATTTAATGAGAAATTAAAACTTACAAATGTAGAATTTGTTATCTATTTTGACAATTAGAGTCTACAAATATATAACATTTGTAATGTATTGCTTACAAATATGTAAAATTTATAAGAGAAATTAGAAGACTATTGCTCGAAATGTAGGATTTTAATTAAAAAACCCCAAACTTAATATAGCCTAATGATCTATTAATGGCATTACTCATAAGAGCAATAGTGAATAAAACCCTTGGAAATTAAGGGGTGGAGCATAATAGACCTACCGTTAAGTAAAAACCTTGAAAGTTAACTGAACATAACATAACCAATACTAAGTAAAGCTCTTGAAAATTAATAGAGAAAAATAAACCCACCATAATAGAAGAGACCGAACACCAAGTAAAACCCTTGAAAGTTAACATAGAGAAATACACCCATTGGAGCAAAAGAGACCTAACATTGAGTAAAACCCTTGAAAGTTAACGTAGAGAAATACACCCATTGGAGCAAAAGAGAGCCAACATTGAGTAAAACCCTTTGAAGTTAATGGAACATAGCTCAATCATTGGAGAGAAGCAAAAGTAAAACCCTTGAAAGTTAACATAGAGAAATAGACCCATTGGAGCAAAAGAGAGCCAACATTGAGTAAAACCCTTTGAAGTTAATGGAACATAGCTCAATAGTTGGAGCGAAGCAAACCCAATGCTGAGTAGAGTAAAGTCGAATGCATTATGGCTTATGTCTGAGACAAGTCACAACACAATTTTGTTTATTTTTTAATTTACTACTTCATGGAACCCCTTGTGACATGACACTACCCCTTTCAAGCCTTAGTAGACTTCATAGTCAAATCGTTGTGGGGAGATGGGTTTCTTGTCCCAGAAACAAGGAGTCTCATACACCAATTTGGTATCTGGCTTGGCCATGACCTTAAAATAAGATAATAATAATAACTAGATTATAAGCAAGCCATACATAACTATGTTATAACACATATATAAATATCTACTATAGTTTAAGACAAATACCGACTTACTTAAATGTCAATTTTAATGAGATAATTTTTTAATATAAATAATATTTAACATGATGTGATTTATCCAAAAAAATTCTTCAAAATCACTATGGATCACAAAAGTCTAAAATCAAATAATATTTAATATATTCATATGGAATGTAAAATTCCAAATCTGTATTTAACCCCAAATTTTATGAATCTCTTAATTCTCGACTCAAATTATTATTAAATTATAATAAATTTAATGAAACAACTAATGAAAGTTCACCACTAGTCTGAACAATCAGTATCATTACCGAGAACCTTCACCCCTACTTCCAATAATCGCTACCGTCACCTAATAAATCCTATCCTTTACAACCTTCACCATTGAGTTATCTTGAAGAGACCTTTCATGGATGGTTCTGTAATAATAAAATAAGTAAATGATTTGTCAGTTTGCGCTGCATGCTTGACCCTTGACCTTTTAGCAATTTGTTCACATTATAATTGAATCTGGGACCGTGATACATTCTAGTTTATTGTTTTTCGAAAGTTGGTGCTAAGGAATATAAAAATTTTTATTTAAAAAGTTTGGGTTAGTTTGCTTAATTTATTTCCTCCGGGTCTGGATTATGTTATGATATTGTTTTTATTTGGTTAAGAATTTATTTTATTTGGATTTAAGGTAACAGTTTAGGGATAGGTCACAAAATTTTGAATATCTTACTATATGGTAATAACATTATTTGAATGGATGAATTATTGAATATTGCAACATCTAAATTGTTGTTGCAAATATCTTATGGTTCAATTTCACCTATTGTATGTCTATAATGATCACCACATATAATTTTTTCTTGTGATTAAATATTAGTATGAACAGTTTAACTGTCCAATATTTTTATTTGGGTAAGCGTTTATCCACATATGATTCTTTTTTGTGATTAAATATTGGTATGAACAGTTTAACGGTCCAATATTTTTATTTGGGTAAGAGGTTATTTTTCTGGACTTAATGAAACAAATTAACCACTAAGATTCAGAAACAGAGTGAAAGTCTATCCCTTACTAGCTACTGGCTACTAGCGTGATTGACAATTAACTATAACTATTTTCATTCACACTGCTAGTTTGACCACTAAATTATAATAAATTTTCCCAAATTTTTCTTAGTTTTGGAGACCTTTATCGACGATTTTCACATCTCATTTCCAACCAATAAAGGATTTGGAGATGGCATATTACCTTAATACTAGGATTACAGTGTACCAGACTCTAGTGATGAGATTGGCCTTATTTAGATCGAGATACCTGTGAAAAATACCACTAAAATGTGGAAGAATATGACTACCCGTTATTCCACACCCCTTACTGGGCCTGTTAGCGGACCCGCTACCATGGTCATGTCGGAACAGTACCAGTTCGAAAAATGGCGAAAGATTATCTCGTACGGGATCACCCTGTGCGTGCGAGGGAAGTTTCCGCATTTTCGATGACTGAAAACTGCAATAAATGTCCTTTCATCACCAGGAATTTCTTTGTCTCCAATCCTCCATTTATTCTCGGAATGCTCGTTTCGGGTCCCTGGAGTGCCAATCCATTATATTCTCTGCTGTGCTGCTCATTAACCCGCGAGGTAAGGGTGCTGTGAGTAGGAACGAGATGGAGGGAAAAACGTCATTGTGGTGGGATATGGAAAGCTGCCCCTTCCCTTCTTATTTCGACCCTTATATGCTGATTTCTATGGCACCAGCTTTACTCCGCAATTTTAACATTACCACTTCCGCGGCTAATGCTGGAGGAGGTTGCAGCTCCCTTCATAGCCATCACTTCTCTGCTTATGAATTCTTCTCAGAGACTGAGACGGAGCTTCATCAGACGCTTATCAACTCTGGAATCGGACTGCAGCAACTTCCTCCCGGTTAGCGCATTCATTGCACCAGCTTTTCTTATACTTACTTTCATTAAACCCTCATCAAATTATTGATTTTTTTCTACTTAGGGTTTAATTCGTCTGTAAATCTTTTTCTGCCGTTACTTTCCCTTGTTGGCTATCTTTTGACTGGCCGGTACTCGTTCAGGAAATGGCATTCTCTTGCTTGAATTAGGGCTTATTCGAATTAAGCCTCCCTTGCCTTTCTGGTGTACTTTTATATTTCTTTTCAGGGCATTCTGGGAGTGGCATTGCATTGATTTGAAGTTTTTATTAATTTTTTTTGGATGCTTTTGTGAATTGATATTTTCATAGTATATCGTTGTTGAGATTGCTTTTAGGTTATGAATGACAGAAAATAACAATGAACTGGAGAAGATGATGATGGCCGATGTTCTTCTGTGGGCGATGGAGACGCCACCACCGGCAAATATTATCTTCATCGTTGGGAACGTTGATTTCTGTTACGTGTTTCAGAGGCTCCGGCAGAGATCATATAATGTTTTCTTGGTTTGCCAGTCTATGGGTGAAATGCCTCAAGCCATGTTGGGTGGGGTTAATGGCTGTCTGGGATGGTTATCTTTTCTCAGGTCATTACAGAATGAGGGTCAATTACACTTTCCTAGAGGGATTAGTGCATCTGATGACACTTTCTTAAATCCTGCCTTGCCTACTTCTTCAACCTCCATTCACGGTAAAGAGATGGAAGAATCGAATAATGAATCCAGTTTCGATTACAGTGAGGAGAATTTATTCAGCCTCAAACCCTCCATCATTGATGAATGGGATAGTACAGGCAATTTACCACCCTCTCACGGAGATGGATGGGATAGTACAGGCAATTTACCACCCTCTCACAGAGATGGATGGGACAGTACAGGCAATTTACCACCCTCTCACAGAGATGGATGGGATAGTACATTCAATTTACCACCCACTCACAGAGATGGATGGGATAGTACATGCAATTTTCCACCGACCGCCAGTGATGGATGGGATGGTCCATGCAATTTTCCATTAGATGAAAAGGCCAGAAGCCCAGTGCAGCCGGAACCTCGTTTTCATGGCCCTTTTATTAGAACAAGGAGACCTAGGAGCCCTGCATCTTCATCATCGTCTACTCCTACAGAGAAGAAGAAACCGGCTTCGTTGGAGGAATTCAAAGCATGGTTAACCTTAGTTGTAAACGGCAAGAAACACACCGAAGAGGGATACAATATTTCGCCCATTCGTGTGGACTTCGAGAAAGCAACCGGAAAGATCCTGGATGAAAAGTTCCTGGGATTTCCAAAGATCATAAATCTTGTAGAGGGTTGCAAGGATGTTGCAGTGATCAGGGAAGTAAGGCGAGGATGCCATCTCGCATTCCCAGCTAAGCTGAATGAACAGAAAAACCCCATGCCCTCACCAGGTGAGTGGAATTCAAACCAAAATAAAAAGTTCCAATCTAGAGACAAATACAGAGCAGGAACGAACCCAAAACCAAAACGCAAAGCTTCAGCAGAGGACTTCAGGAAATTTATTTATCATATGCTGCAAACTGGCGAATTCTCGCAGGGTTTCTTAATGGCCCGTCTGCCTAAGAGATTTGAAGAGCGTACAGGAAAAATTCTTGATGTTGATCATCTCGGATACAAAAGAATATCTGAACTTGTTGCATCATACAGTGACCTTGTATCAGTGCATTGTGTCGGTCCTGGACCTGTTCGAATATTTCCCTCAGGGTTTGTGAACGAACCGGTGCCCAATTTCTATCCCAATTCCAATACAGTTGATGTAACCTCCATTAACATGGACAGGAATCCTACTAACCTGAAAACCAAAGTAAAAGTGGACCGCCCTTCTAGTGGTGGAAGTTGCAAGGAATTGATAGAAAACGTTTACTGGGATGAAAATGTCTCTTACGGACAAAGCCAGTGGCCGCCTGTGACTTTTGGTTGTTTTAATCCTAGAGAAGCAAATACACCTGCTTTTCAAGAGTATAGCATCAAGTCGGATTCGTCAAGCCCTCCTGCAGGATCCCAAGTGAGTGAATGGGAGGGCCAATCTTCCAATGCAATTGGTGAGACAATGTCCTTCCATGGGGAATTGGAAGGATCCGATTTTATCAAGCAACATGTCTCCAGTCCCCTGTGGGAGAGCAATGCCCCCATTGAGGACTTGGTCAATGCCGAATGCCTGATAGTCGAAGCAATGCAAAACCTGAGCATAAAAAAGGAAAATATAAGCTTTTGTGAAGGACCCTGTATTCCTGCGGAAACAGGACTTCCAGATTCCACTCCTCCACCGTCTGAGTCCCCCGATTCAGAACCACAAACAGGTGGTTGTAACAGCCCTCTTACTTCACTGCAATGCAGGGCAGAAAGTAGTGCTTTCTTGGGGGAAGAATTGAGACATGGCATGATATTGGATTGCAAACAAAATGCGCAGAATACAAGCAGTGCAGGGAATGAAGAGAAAACAGGGAATGAAGAGAAGATTACTAGTGCTGTTTCTTTGGAGGGATCAATCATTCAAGTTGCTGGAAGAGGTACGTTTTTCCCTCTACCCAACCTCACAAGGGCAGAAAGTAGTGCTTTCTTGGGGGAAGAATTGAGACATGGCATGATATTGGATTGCAAACAAAATGTGCAAAATACAAGCAGTGCAGGGAATGAAGAGAAAACAGGGAATGAAGAGAAGATTATTAGAAACAAAATGTGCAAAATACAAGCAGTGCAGGGAATGAAGAGAAAACAGGGAATGAAGAGAAGATTATTAGTGCTGTTTCTTCGGCGGGATCAATCATTCAAGTTGCTGGAAGAGGTACGTTTTTCACTCTATCCAAGCTCACAATAAAACTTGCTTACTGATATGAATGTGTATTACCAATACCAATTCAGGGTTTAATCGAACAAGTTTGAATTGCCTGACTGTGCAGGGCTGAAGAGCATTTGTGAACTCAAGATGTGGCGAAAGAATTAAGGTTATGAATGGAGTTTGCACTTAGTTATCATTAAAGTGTATCAATGGTTAATGTATTCAGGCTTAAGAGTACGCATGCTAAAAAATCAGTAAAGTTAGTGTAATCTCTTGTATAGTTGCTCTACATGCAGTGGTGGTGATATATGACAAATCTGTAAATGGAAGGCTGAAAAGAGTCCAGGATTTAGAATTTCCCTTTCAGAATGAGGGTACTTCGTCTTTTTCCAAAACAGAAACCACCCAAGTTTTGGTCAGAGCAGATCATCCATGGAATATAAGCATAATATTCTTGAGTAAGTTGCTTGACTTTGTTATCGACATTCGCCCATTTGGTGTATAGTTGAATGAATATTGACACTTACTATGACGACACAGTGGAGACTGCTGCAGTTTAAAGTTTCAACTATCAAATCATTTACAGGCCTTATAAAAGGAATGATGCTTATCATGGCCTTTCTCCTATAGATGTAAACAGTAGTAGCTTACATCTCACAATACAGGTTATTTGGTTAGCTTGGTTAATCACTTGAAATAGCTCTGATGTCTAAAAAGGTGTAGCTCATCAAGTCGTGGATGTAAATCTATGTTGTCAAATATCTGTTTTTTAATTGTTTAATCAAATCAGCTTTTATACTTCCGTCTTTCACGATTTGCAATACATAAAGACCTGCTTTTATATTACCATCTTCAAAGTTTACAATAACATACTGTTACGTTCAAACGTTTTAGCCAATACCATCATGTTACGATCAAAAGTTTTACCCTTGGTTCTTGAATCTCATATGAATAGGATTAACATAATTGCCAGGTCAGTAAACCATTCTAATTGCCAATATTCCCCGGGGATGTGCCCCTGGGTGGGTTGCACACACTAGATGCTGCCCTCGCATTTGGGATCGAGGGGAAACATTTCTCCACGTCATCTATTTGGGGGGAGATGCAAGGGAAATTCAGTGTGGGATGCATTTTCCCAAAAGGAGTGTTTGTGGGTATTTCCTTTGAGAAAGGGTTAGTCACCTCTTTTAATTTCGCTGGAAAACCATACTTTGAGTGGGGAAGTTTAATATTTAATTCTAGGGTTTTACTAATTAGTTAATGATAATATTAAATTCTTAAAGTAGAAGGATAAAACTAAAAATAAATTACCATTTATTGACTCAGCATGTCTAAGAGTGGTTTTGATCTGTGGAGAAATTAAAATTTTAAATCTCACTTAAAATCCATGAAATTTAACAATTTTTAGGATTAGGGAATTGCAATGTTTCCATTAGATTCTAACGTATGTACGAGGGTTTGAAACTAGCATTTAATCAGAAGCACCAAACCCAGAAAAGCATCCTTTTAAAGGGGATGCATTCCTCTCAATTTTGTCTAATAGCCCTTGAAATTAAAAAATAAAAATAAATAAAAATAAATCAGCACTAAAAAGAAACTACATAACAAATATCAAAAACTAAACTAATTTGCAATCCCCAACTCATTTGACTTATTAGGCTTACCTCTATTCGGTATAACCTGTGGCACCCTTGTGCTATGTGGCTTACTAGTTAACTGTTTCCTCTCCTCCTCCAGGCGCTCCTTCATTGCTTATTCTCCATTTTTAATTCAGTTTTAACTTTCAAGTCTTGACTCTAGATATTGATGATGTTACACTGATTCTTTGACTTGTCGCTTTTTGCTATTTTTGACTTTGAGTTATATCAATTTACCAATCCAGTCTTTAGACTTCAGTAACTACTATAGTGTATTTTGCTTAATGCAAAATAGATTCTAGAATGATGAATGATGAATATAGATCAATGCATTTCATTATTAAATTTCATTTTGTATAATGTATTTCATTATTGAATTTCATTTTGTATAGATAAACGATATATATGAATCAGTGTGTTTTATTATTTAATTTTATTATATCTTTATAATATATATTTTATTCTTTTTTATTATTAATTTATATTATATTATATATATATATATATATATATAAAATACAGGCTGAAATTCATTATCACCCCTTAAATCTCCCTAAAATATGAGAGTACTCCTGCATTTCCCTATGTCTCCTTGCAACTGCGTTCCCCTGTCCCCGAGTCTTGGTGCAACATAGCTAATTGCCGTTCACCTGACTTCATAAAAAGCACCAGTGCTTACTTCTACTGGAGATGCAGTATGCTGCTGAACTAATGTTTGATATTATCAATGGAGATTTACGGCTGAGGTTCATTTTCAAATCTGCGTTCTTTTCTTTTTGCTCGAGAAAATTTGATCTTGAAATTTATTTTACACTGATGGCTTGCAGAGGTATACCAAACATGTAACTGACGGCCTTGCTTCCTTATGTTTTGCCCCCATTCCCGTGTCCTTGGAACTCCTGACCACGGTTTTGTTGGGGAAGGGGCTGTAATTTGATCTCGTGGAACTCCTGAACACGGTGGGGGGGTGTGTGCTGAGCTTGCCTGCAGAGGAACATAATGTTTTTTGATCTCTTCGCGGTGCTGCAGGGTTGCTTCTCGGCTTACCCTATCCTCTGTGTGTTGCTAAAATTGGTCATATTTGAAAGGATCTCTCATAGGATGGTATTTAGTTATTTTTCATATGTTTTTGACTTCTTCCCCGCTCTGCTTCAGTGCTGTGTATTCTTGGATGATGTACAGAATGATGCTGTCGGTGTCTACTCGCATACTGGCCTGTGACGATTGGCCAGTCTCATAGTTACAGGGGTTGATTGGCCAGTCTCATGGTTACAGGAGTTGACGTTTGTAGTTAAAGCTGATATACAAAACCGTAACTTTTTTCCTTTTCTTTTTCATAAAGCCGGGTCAGTCATTAAAGCCGGGTTCAGTCATAATGTTGGATTGAAGAATAATTTGTTCAATAGCAGGATAATGTTATTAAAATTATGTAATATTCAGTCAAGTCTAGATAGTTTTTTGAAACATCTTTAAAATTGACTCTGACCCTCATAGTTTTTTGAAACAGTTAAAGTTAAAATTGACTCTGACCCTCATAGTTTTTTGAAACAGTTAAATCTTTAAAATTGACTGACTCTCAACCTATCTCAATAAAATTTAAATCTGAAACCAAATAAAAACTAAAACCTACATGAACTAACTAATTTACAAATAATAAATTATTAGCCATAATAACTTACTAAATCTTATATCACATAATTTCCTTATAACTTGTTGGTCTTGTAGGGTTAATTCCATATCTTCCACAACTGCTCAGCCAGAGTTGTACATTTGGATTTTGAAAGTTGAGCATACTGTGCTTCATACAAGATATATATAACAGAAGTTGAATTACATTAATCTACTTATTCCATATATAACAGAACTTATTCCATATATAACAGAAGTTGAATTACATTAATCTACTTATTCCATATATTTGGATGTTAGTTGTTTATATACTTGTGATGTATTGAAATTGTTATTATATATGAAATTGAATTATATTAATTTATTTATTCCATATATTTGGATGTTAGTTGTTTATATACTTCTGTTATATTGTTATTTTATATATTTGTGGCATATTGAAATTATTATTAATGTCAAAAATAATATGGGTATTGATTATTATCATTTAAAATAAGAATATTATTTATTAGTATAAAATTTTAAGGAGCAAGTTTTTATTGAAGTTTGAAGAGAAGACTGATTTAATTAGTGATGTTGCATATAGTTAGCTATAGTTTGAATTGTTATAATGTGGTTATTTATTAATGAAATTTATTTAGATGGTTTACCTTTTATGTGGTTGAAGTTAATCATTCCCTGCATATTTTATATGTTTAGCACAATTAGAATATTAGAAATGTATTTGTCAGTGTTCATATTAAAGATTTAGAATAAACTATGCTTTAAAAAATGAATTTTAAAGTTTTCTAAGTTGTCCAACATTAGTGCAGTGTATATGTTCAAAATGATGTTGACATTTTTAACCCTTAAAGGAAAAGGATAGTTTGACATGAGGCATTTGACAATGGTTGCTAAATAGATAAGCACAGGGAAGAGAGAGGCATGCACTATTCATTAAGACATGTTCCATTGCAAGTATAAGATATTCATTGTTCTAATATGGAATAGAGCAAAAATGTAATCAAGGGAAAGTGCATGAGTAAATACATGTATAATAAGATGCATCCATTAGTACATAAAATAAAAGAAAACACCAATTCAAAAGGGGATCAACAACTTCATTATATTAAATCATTGTCAACAGAACAAGCAAGTACATCACACTTGGATTGTGTGGATTTAAGGCTAGAGCCCATTACATCAATAAAATGCCCAAAAGTCTTGAGACAATATCTCAACCCTCTTTAAATAGGCTTAATTTCTTGGTGAGCTTGGTTACAATGATGGTTATGATGAGATAGGGTTAATTATTGTTGCTACGACCATGTAGACACATCTCAAGAACAATGTGAATACATTAAGCATGTATATTTGCATTGAAGTGCATATTGTTAGGGGTGGCTTTTCTTATAGTCCCCCTGAGTTGTATATGTAATCTACTACATGGGTTGGTGAGCGAGCATGGTTTTGGGTTAAAGTGCTTGTGTGTGTATGTTTTGGGGCTGAAGTTCTTGTGTGATATAAGGGCATAGACTTCGTAACTTGAATGGCTAGTGAGTATTGTACATTGCAACAATTTACACACACACTAACAAAATACATCACAGCTACAAACAAAGTCAAATAAAAGAGTTTGTTGGTTAGGTCTCCACAAGAGGGAAGATGGGTTACGCCGAAGAATATAATATTATATTTTTAAATCCCAAGTCATCATTTCATATGATTATATTATGACCTCCTAATTGATGAGATGAGTTCCCAAGTGGTGGGAGAAGAGTTCTTGGAGTGCCACTTTCCAAAATGTTTTCATGAATATAAACTTTGGGCTTTATTGGGAATGTCATTCATTATATCATTCTAATTTACTTTTTACCATTGTTACCATGGGATGTGGGGTGTGAATGAGTGGGTCACTACAACATGGTGACATTATGAGACCTTGTCACGTCCTAAGTGGATTTGGGTGAACAATTATCCTTGGGTTGCCTTGGAGAAGGTTGGAGCCCTATAAGGTGTATTCATTGGAATGGGTTTCCCTTAGTGTGAGGCTCAGAGGGCGCCTAGAAATTCTATTATAATAGTTGGAGTTTCAGGAGCCATAACTCTATGACATCTTGGACGGTCTATGTTGGAGTTTTGGAAGGGAAATGGAATAGCTCGAGGGATTGTGAAGCAAAGAAGGGGGTACACTCCCTTGGGTTGTGCATGTGAAGGGAGATGAGAGTGTGGTTGAAATTGTTATTGGAGTTTGGTATCTTGGCTCAGCCATTGTTTTGTTGACTGAGTCATAGTTAACTTAGGTAGCCTTTACCCAAGTGGAATGATAGCCCCATCTCAAGGGTGATCTGTTGTTGAGAGAGCTATAACAACAATGTTTATGGATGGGTGGAATTTCTAAGGTATGTTGTTACTCGGTGATTTCATGAATGATATGTGTTCTTAGGTCATGTGATTTTACATCAAGTAATGTGTATTTATATATGCCTAATTATGTTATCTTGTGAATGCTTATAATGATGCACGATATTACGAGTTATGCATGGAATTATGTTAGGATTGCATAAGTTTATCATATGTAGGGCATATTATTATAATTGGTATAAGCGCTTAGACTAAGTGTTTAGGTATGTTAAGGGCATAATTATTCATGGTATCAGAGAAATAAAGAGTGAGGTTAAAGAAGTTTAAACATTCAATATGTATAAAGGTCGAATTGCAGTGACATATTCCCATAAGTGAGTTGGGGTGTCTTAAAATAGAGCAAGCTACAACATTGGATTGTATGGGCTATATAGAGTGCAAACTGAGAAATTGCAGAGGTGGAATTTGAACATGTTTGCAAGTTAATTGACATAAGTTATTGTGAGAAATTGGAGAAATTTCCTAAAAGTTTGAGGAACTTGAGCTTAAGGGTTAAAATCCTCATTTTTAGCCTATATTGAGTAGTTACATGTTTAGCAGTGGCCGAATTTAAAATTGTGAAGCATAATGACAAGTTTTTGAGTATTTTTGCAAACTTTTTGAGGAAAATTCATGAGACAAATTGGGTGAAATTAAGGAAAGATGCCCAATTTATGGAGGAAATCCATGGAAAATAGACTAAGGGAGATCAAATTGTTAGTCTCTAGGTCAAATTAGCTCAAATTATATTGTTGTAGAGTTTGCCATGAAGAAAATTGAATGAAATAGGGTGCTATTGGGTAAAAGTCACAATTTCTGGTGAAAATCCATTGAAAAACCAATGTAGGAATGCTTGAATTTTAGGTGGAGAGGTCAGATTGACATGTGAAAGGTTGAAATCAATTGTGAAAAGCTATAACTAGACTTTCCATCGCAGCTTAGGGTTAAAAAAACATTTTTAGAAAAAATGGGAATTCTTGGAATTTTTGAATATTTAGGAAATATTTGTACATGATGAGATGAAGGCCACACGCCAAGAGATGTGACAGTGATGATGTGGACTACCATGGTGGTAGTTCCACTACAGTAAATTGTAGGGGTCAAGCATAGAGGTGGCAGAGTTTGTGGGTGATTGGGTGCCATGACCACAAAATCAACTTATGGGTTGTTGATAAATTGGTTTTGGGCATGTTATCTTTGGTCCATAACCTATCATATTGTGACATGTAGTAGCATGATGGTTTACAGTTTACAAGTCTAGAGTGCACAATTAACAGTGCACTATTCAAAGTCCTATGAAACATGAGAATTGTTGACCTCCAATCCATCCCCACCATCCTACCAATTGCAAATTAAGGTTTTTTTATTAATTTGGGTGCACCTTGGTGACTTGTAAAGAATCCCCACCGTAGATTTGGATTGGTGACGGGGAAGATTCATGTCAAGAAGTAATGGTGTAGGATGAGACTCACCCCCCATTACATCAACCAATTAGAGTATGTTTTATGGATTGTCAACCCCAAATGGGGCTAGGAAGAAATAAATAAATAGACAACAAAAATAAATGAAATGAAAAAAGGAAAAATAAAGAAAGGGGTGAGAGAGATAGATGAAGAATGATGCAACATGTCTAGGGTGGTCAAGAGGGTTGATGTGGCATCACCTTAGGGTGTCATGTCAACAAAATGACTATGCTTAAAAAAGGCTAAGTTTAGAGCCAAAATATTAATTTATCCATAATAGGAACAAAAAAACTCATGTTTAGTTGAAAATTTGGAGTTAAATTTGCAATATTGAGGGGCATAAAAGTGTTAATGAGAGACATTCAACCACCTCTTCATCTATAAAAAATGGCTAATTAGGGGTTTTGAAGAACATGTGGCACTCTTTGATAGAGGCCCTATTATGGATTAAATTTTTATAGGGAGTCCAAGAAGAAGACATGAAAATATGCAATTAACAAATTGGTCAAATTCGAAAGAATTTGGAGTGGAGGTGCCAAAAGAAAGCAAAATATGTTATTTTGGGTCAATTTTTAGGGATTTTTAGAGGAGGAAAAGGGACACCATAATGAAAATTTTGAAAAATTCCATTTACTTGAAAAAATATTTCCTCATCAATTCATACAAATTTTCCTTCATGATAAATTTCCAAAATTGCTTCTTTTGGGAGAGGCACTAATTTGGATAAAAAATTAAAGCATGGAAAAAATTAAGAAAGAACAAACCTAACATTTCCAAATTTCTATAGAATTTTATTATTGAATCAAATTAATAATTCAAGAGTTGCTAGAGACTCACCATTGATATTGTTATTAGTTCCCAATACAAATTTTTTTATGGTACATTTTAGATTTTCCTCTACAAGTGGTAGAAGTTGGTGTTTGAGCTAAATTGCGCCATTGAGAAAAAGAGTAGAAAAAATTAACAAAATTTATAAGGGTGTAATTTGTTGATGCACTTCAATAATTTACAAGTTCTGCAAGCCATTGTGGGTCTCTTCCCATCCTTTGATCCGTTTATATGAATATTGCAGGCTTTGTTCCATGAACTCTCATGAATTAAAATAAAATCCTACCTTCTATATCTCGCAACATTTTCATCCGTTTTGTCTCTTGGTCCTAATGGTGTAAATGTGGTATGACCCCTCTTGTTGATTCCTCAAGAGTCTAAAGGCACAAGGAAATAAAATAATTTTGTTCCTATTGCAAAGGAGACTAGACTACATTATGTTTTCAAAGGGGAAGGTTCTTCATGTTTAAATGAGAGATATATGCAAAGTTTTGTTACCAAAATGATATAATCAATAAAATAATTTTGTTCCTATTGCAAAGAAGACTAGACTACATTATGTTTTCAAAGGGGAAGGTTCTTCATGTTTAAATGAGAGATATATGCAAAGTTCTGTTACCAAAATGATATAATCTTTCCTTAAGCCCTGGAAATTTCCATGTTACATATTATGAGAACATATGCAAAGCCAATACACATAAAACATGCAAGCCAAGCTCCCTTCAAAGAACACTATCATCTTCAAGGAAATTTGGTGCCAACAATGATATATATATGGTATATAACAATCACCCATGGTGCATGTGGGATATATATGTTTATTTTTACAAAAATAAAAATGTTTGATAATGCATATAAAGCACATATGGATGAAGACTTGGCGGGTATATGTTAGCAAAGAGCTTGATTGTGAGACAATTAAAATGTTACCCCAGGCAAAGCGATTGTTGTTATAGTTGAAAATAATACTTTCTTTTCAGATGGAGAAGGATCCTAATCTACCCTTCATAATACAACCTTGAGGTATGAAGCAAATATTTTGTGATAATTGTTAGCACAATTGGATTTAGGAACTCCTCTTTACTGTCATTCATTTTTTGTGAAATGGCAAAACTCTCTCGAGGTTAATTTAGTTGTGCATGTGACAAATATATATATATTATAATATATATATATCATATGATGAAATGAATTATTAATTAGCTTTAATGGTTGCATTGATATAAGTAGTATTGCACCATCTTAGTCGTAAGAAAAATATAAAGTGATTCATTATGTTACAACTGGAATGTTTTTACATTGGTAAAAAAATAAAAGTAAAAACAATTAAACAAACCAACTCAATAATTTTGAATTGAACTATTAAATGGACCCAAAATATCAAAAAAAATATTATATATTATATTAGATATGTGGCTATGAACGAATATGATGAAAGAATCCAAATATGTTAAAAAAGATGCACTCCTAGCCAACAACATTGTCAAGTTCATATAGAAGGCCAAAATTGGATAAATCCATGTCCAATAATTGGAAAACATATTAAATTAAATAAATACATATTAAAATAAAAAGTAAGAAAATTAAAATGCATGAAGGGCTCGTTGTATCTACTTAGTGATGAGACACTTCCCCTTAGTGGTGAGACACTTGCCGAAGAACTTAAAAGGGTTTAACTATTCGAGACCATCCGTTAATCAAATTCCTTAATGAGAATTCAAGCCATGCATTAATCTCAAGAGATCTATAAAACCAAGCAACGAATTCAACGAAAAGGTTTCCCTCTTTTTCATATCCAAGTGCTGCCTATTTATGAGTGAGGGCATATACAGTAGTGAGGTTTTTTTTTTATTCCTAGTTTCCTCTTCATGCAACTGACTTTTGCTTATGTGATGTTATTGTGGGGTTTGTAGGTTACTTCTTTTGTGTGTCTCGTGTAACATGATTGCAGAGCTCCATTGGTTCATAGTCAGAGAAAGGTTAATATCCTTCATTGTATTTTTTTCACAGGTTTACTATTGAAGTTGTATTAACCTTGTGACTGTTGTGCAGTATGTGATCTTCTTGTTCACTACTGACCAATTTAAAACAATTATGCATCAACTTCCTATTTTCATGCATATCCCACCCTGAAATGTACTTGGATGAGAAAATGCAATAAAAAAATATTTTCCTTATTGGTCAAATCTCCTTTCAATGGTTTTTTGTATTTGGGCTTATGTTTTCTTATTAGTTTTCAAAATTTTACCTTTATTTCCCTTTGTATTAACATGTTTCATTTGTTTTTTTAGAGTGGTAAATTTTCGTAATGTATGTGCTTTACTTTTCATGTCATGTAAATTTTTCACCTTTTTATAGTTTCTACACTAACCCTAGCCCTTGTAAATAATGTGTTGATTATGATATTAGCTTTTAGGTTGTGTAATATTTTTCTTTCATTTTGTAGTTGTACTTCTTGTAACTTTGTTTAGTTTTATATATAATTTGTGTTGTTTTAAGTTTAACAAATGTTTATTGGCTACAACATGTTCAATGTTTAATGGTTGTTAAAAGAAATCTTATTCATTGAATTTTTAATTACACATCTTATACAATTGGTTAAGATTTATAATTTCATAAAATAAATACATATGCAACAATTAAATTATTGATAAAAGGGTCCACTACATAAATTCTACATGTGGCTTAATGGTAAAGTCACTTGTCATACAACTTGGAGGTCATGATTTCAAATTTTATTAAGATTTATTAATACTTTTTCCACAATCTTTAATTGTTGCAAATAAAATCTTATTCAATATAGTATAATCACATTTTATTAAAATTAATCAATACCTTTTCCACAATGTTTAATTGTTGCAAATAGAATCATATTCAATATAGTATAATCACATATTTGTTTATGATTGATTAAGGTTTCTATTCTATACTACAAATATTCCATGCAACTATTAAAACATATAAAAAAAACAATATTTAAAGGTGCCTTCACTCATTTAAATATTCATTTTTGTGTTAGAATATTTGATTCATTAATAGGAAGGCTATCATTTATTTAGTTCTTTTTATATAAAGAATATCGTAGTAATTCTATTTTCTTTTTAAATTCATAAACTAAATGCAACTAAGGCT
Organism: Pinus taeda; assembly: GCA_000404065.3. Lineage (NCBI taxonomy): Eukaryota > Viridiplantae > Streptophyta > Pinopsida > Pinales > Pinaceae > Pinus > Pinus taeda. The sequence continues at coordinate 6,261 of APFE030912257.1, read as the reverse complement.
CTATAGTACTTTAGGGCCAAAACCCTAGAGAATTGATTAGTTTGCTTCTTTTGTATATAACTTCGCACTTAGGGTTAGGTTATCTAGTTTTTTCTTTTCTTTTCTTTTCTTTTGACCGTCAGGATTGTTAGCTACAAGATTTTTCCTCTTTAACTACAACTCCTTGACAATTGAGAGGGTTAAGTTGCGCGACTATTGGCGTGGAGTCAACTCCAACTTGAGTGGATTTAAACCTTTGGGATATCGTTCCTATTACTTCTGGTCAACCGTCGAGAAGTCTGAGATGTTGATGTTGATGTAGTGCTAGAGCAACAATTTCATTCCAAAACATCAACATAATTTTCTACTCAGAGCTCAAAATTGAGCAAGTAATTGGAAAGTTATTGATGAGAAAAAATCATATATCTATCAATAATTTGTGTATGAGAAACCAAATTCTTAGGGAATCAAAAGAATACAAATAGTGACATTAAAGAGCAAAAAAATATACATAATTTCCAGACTTACTAAATTGTTCTTATCGAATAGAATTTTGTTGTATACACATTTTATAGAATTAAGGATAAATGAAGAATAAACCATGTTCAAAGCAAATATTAAAGACATGGGGAATGCACAAGGAGCTTACAACCACAACGGGGAAATTAAAGGATTGAATATCATCTTGGGAAATGCAGAGACAATCAAATGGGGATAAATAAGTCAAAGAAAAAACATAGAGATTGTAGAAGCAACAAGAAACCTAGAGATAAGAGTGTTAAGATATAGAGTTGATAATGAAAGGATAATCAAAGCGTAAGAGGAACTAAATTATATAAACACCCCACTATTACAAAGCATGGGAAAATTGCAAAAGGAAATAAATAAGGAATCGCGCTGAACACTGACCACATAATGCAAATCTTATGCCAGGAGAGAGGATGTCAGAAGTAGTAGTAGACATCGACACCATTCGCTTAGGAATTCATCTAGAAGGGAACATGAATTTTTAGAATATGAAAGTATCCCAATTTTGTCTCTCAATAAACATCAGAGGAGAAGGCCCTAGGTAGGTTACTTGCAAGGAGATCATAGGAAGATTAAACCTTCTACATTTTGTCATTATCATAAGAAAGGTGAACATGTTGAATTTTGGTTTCTAGGGATGAGTAAAAATTTCAAATTACATAATTAATCATGAAATTTAGAGGCCATAATTGCAATATATCACCTTCAAGGGAAAACTTAAAAGTTCATCTAGATGAGAAGAGGATTTCATGGATATAATATAAGAATTATTTTCAGAAGAAATACTTGTCAAAGTAGACCTATGATAGGAAAAACAAGGGTTATTTTGATTCATGCTTGGAATTATCACCCCTTGGTCACAATTCCCATTGACTATAGTTCTCAAGTATCATAATTCCTTTATTCATCATAATTCCTAAGGAACTATGACTATAGTTCCTAGGGTCATAGGAATTATGATGCTAAAACCCACAAGAACTATGACCATAACAAATTTTGTCATCATTCCTTTATTGGCCATTCCATGAACATAGTTCCTATGGCCATAAAAACTCTATTCAATAGGAATCATGGCTTAGAAGAACTATGGCCACAATAACTATGATTTCAAAAGCTTCATTAGCAATAACTAGGGTCAATGTTAGGTCCCTATAATACTAGTGATGCCCCCATTACTATTGTAGTTGTATCCCTTATTAATATTGTTGTGCCCCTATTGTCCCCATATTGTTATTACTATGCCCCATAGAATCCCTCGATTGTTATTTTTGTGCCTTTATATTATTATTGTAAGGTCGGCTTGGTTATATTGTGACCCCTTAGACTCCTATATATAGAAAGGAGGTTTTGTCATTTGAATTATCCTAGAATTGTTCATTTATGTAATGTAAAGGAGGGTGCCCCCTCGAAGAGGCTGAATTCTAAGGCGTTCGACTATCTTTTCTATCTTTTTGTGAGTTGGTTTCATAACATTTGGTATCAGAGATTTGAATTCTAGGGTTTTGTTGCTCCAAACAGGTCATTGTGGAATTTGCGCTATAACTTCTTCTTCTTATTCATTTTTTTTTCCTACGATGTTTCAGACGCTAAAAATAAAACCCATTTTGGACGAAATCGTTATGAACCTTGGGTCTGAATTTCAGAGCTTTTCGCACTATATTTGCGGAGATATGATCTGAGGAAGTTAGCCTTTTTGCAGACTCCCAAATTTCATTCCAAATAGGTGACCTGGGGAAAATCATCATAACTTTTGTTTTGAGCATCAGATTGAAATTTTGTAAGAAGTAACAGAAAGAGGACGAACAATAGTTTCTTGTGTATATTTTTCAGAGACTAAGGTCAAAACAGTGACATGTGGCACTTCATACAAGTTCGCTCTTCGGGAAAGGTCTATAATCAGGTCATCTTGGGAGATTGTGCATAACTATCCCTTGGAGAATCTAAATTCGATCAGACTGGTGGCATTGGAAAGAGGACACAGAGGGTTACTGCAAGTCGCAATTTCAAAACTGGATGATCCAAAATTACAGAGATACATCAGATTCAATAACGAGCTCCTAGAAAGTGAAAAAATGTGTGTAGTTTTTTTTAATTTTGCATAAGCTTGGTTTGAAAAATTAGTTTGAAGGAATTCAAAGGGCATAATAAAGCATTATTATTGGTAATTGATGCCTTGATGAAAGAAAATGCAAACACCTAGTAAGAAACTTGAAAACTCTAGCATGACTCATGAAGAAGAAGAAGAAATGCAACATGATATATCAAAACTACAAGACCAAGTGCAACAATTGTCACTTGCACAAAAAGCAACAGAATCTAAAATGGATTATTTAAAGAATGGTGTAGAAGCTAAGATGGATGGCATGGAAGCTAAGATGAATGGCATGGACACTAAAATGGATGGCATGGATGATAAAATGGAAGAATTGAAGATAAATATGAATAAGTTGCTACAAGAAATGGTCAATAATGGTGAAAGGGTAGTAAAGGAAACTCATGATGAGAACAAAAGAAATGTTAATCATGATTTCATAGACTCCAATATTGGATTGAAGACCCACTATATTCCAAAAATTGATATGAGGAAGTTTGATGGCAAGGATCCCACAACATGGATATTACAGATGGAGCAATTTTTCAATCTCCATAATGTGCAAAACGCACAAAAGGTACATATTGCAACTTTATATTTGGAACCAAAACAATTTGTATGGTATCGATGGCTTTTCTCTTGTAAACAAATTGTCACTTGGGCAATTTTTATGGAAGAAATGACAGCACATTATGAGGATACAAAAAGCAACACCTTTTTTAGCCAATTGATAAGTCTCAAACAAAAGGGTTCAATGATGGAGCACATTGAGGATTACAAAAATTGAACATAAGGGTAAAAGATATTCCAGAGGAGCATAGGATTGATGTGTTCATAGGGACTTTAAAAGAGAATATTCAACATGATGTTCGCCTTTGGGAACCTAATTCATTGGAGAAGGCATTCAGGTTCGCAAGAAAAATGGAAAGAAAAATTATGGCAACCAGGAAGCCTACCACTCACAACTATAAAGATGGAAGTGTTGTTGCC
>APFE030912255.1:0-16099 GCA_000404065.3 Pinus taeda | reverse complement strand
AATGATAAAACCTCCTTTCTATATATAGGAGTCTAAGGAGTCACAATATAACTCAGCTGACCTAACAATAATAATATAAAGCCACAAAAATAACAATAGAGGGATTCTATGGAGCCCAGTAATAACAATATGGGGACAATAGGGGCACAACAATATTAATAAGGGGTACAACTACAATAGCAATGGGGTAATCACTAGTATTATAGGGACCCAACACCACGAGAAAACTGGTCACATTCATTCTTGTGACTAGACATCATTATTACACTGTAGAAGCTTTAAGGACAAGCCCACGAGAACCATTAGTCCCCCAATGGTGTGGCCCCTAGAAATCTTATCTCAGAATATCTACAAGAATCCCAAGCCTTTGTATAAATTCTTCATACAATCATAGGCTTTCTTAAGACAATTTGGTGTTTAATCTTAACCATGACTAACCATTCATGGTGTCTTTTCATAAAATAACCAAGAATTTGACTATCTTGATAATTATTGACATCTCCAACAGTTTTACATGGATAATTCCAACATTTAGTTAAAAATCCACAAGTGTCACATTCATATTGAAAGTCACGCTGGAAGAAAAGAGGATCCATAGCAGTCTTGTTGAGGCCGAAATCGTTCCACCATTATTGAAGACATTCATCTTGCCATTGTCTTTGTGTGGTCCCCGTGGCCCCAAATTTTACTCTTGTGTAGTAAGTTTCATTTTTTCCATCTACATTCATGATGTCCCACCACAAATTTTTGTAGTCTGAAAAGTTGTAAATGGTATCTGGGAAGATAATGCTTGGATTACCTTGTGGCCACATTTCTAGCATGTCGTACCATCCCGACGATCTGGGCTGATTTATGGCAAGATATTTGTTGAAGATTCTCCTTTGGTTGCTTCCTTCTGTCTAGATCATAGTGATATCTCTAAAATTTTGGCTTAGGGATTATTTAGCAAAATGTGCAGCCATCATACTCCTCTGATACACCATGTCATGTATCCATTTGGTACCTTTGGGTAGACTTTAATTTCAGGTACTAAGTGGTGGATATTTGAATGAGGTTGCAAATTTGCATCAAGCACTTTTGTGTTTCTTAGCTGCCATGTTGGTTTCCATTTGGAAAAGTATTCTTCCCAGTTCTGTGTTTCAGAAATACTTCTCAGAGTCTCTATATGTTGGGAAGGGTCCCATTCTGTTACTATTACCATGGCAGTGTCTTTCTGATTTAAATATGCTCTGCTTAGGAAGTCAGACAGACAATTCTTTTCACCTTTGATGTGTTCGACTTCAAAGTTGAAATTTGAAAATAGAGCCGGCCACCTTGCGAACTTAGCTTCTCCTGCTTTATTTATAGCTTTACTAAGGAATTTCTTTAGCGCAGAGGCATCTATTCTTAAGAGAAACTTTTTATGTATCAGGTGGATATCAAATTTATTAATGCAGTTCCATGCTTCTTTGACCTCTTTTTCTATAGTAGAATAGTTTTTCTCATGTGGGCTCTAAGTCCCTGAGACAAACTGAACTATTTGTTCTTCTCCTTCTTTCTTTTGCTTCAAAATTCCTCCCCCCCTTCATTGCTTGCATCTATTTCAACAATTTTGAAAGAATCTTCATCAGCGATATGAAGAATAGGAAGAGTTTTACCTTTATTTTAATTCTTGTGTCAGCTTCAGTGTGGGCCTGAGACCAAGGTTCTCGATGTTTTTGCAGTCTTCTGTTGAGTAATGATCTATCTTTGGCACAATCTTTGTAAAAGTTTCTTACATCGTTTAAACATCCCAAGAATATCTATAATTGAGTTTTGTCAGTGATAATATCTGGAAATTTATCAGCAAATTCCAGAGCATGTTTTTGTAGAGTGATCCGCCCATCTTTAATTGTATGGTCAAGAAACTTGATACTTGTCTGAAATAATTCAATCTTTTTCTTGCTAAGAACCAAACCATTGGTTTTGACAAGTTGTACAAATTTCTGGACATGTTTAAAGTGATTATGGATGTTTTTAGAAAATATAAGTATATCATCTATGTATACTAGTAACCAATCAAAATATGGCTTGAAAATATTATCCATAACCTTTTGTAATTTGGAGGGGCATGCTTTAGTCTGAAAGGCATGATGTTCCATTCATAGTATCCTGCTAGGACACTGAAAGCAGTCTTAAACTTATCATCTTCATTAATTTCCACCTGCCAAAATCCTGATTTCATATCAAATTTAGAAAATACTTTAGCCCTTGCTATTCTTGCTAAAATATTTCCTTTATGAGGAATGGGGTAAGTATCATCTGAGAGGACAATATTCAGAGGTTTATAGTTTATGACTAGTCTTGGGATACCTATTAACTATTCTAAATGTTTATTAACATAAAAACCATAGTAGTTCCAAGGACTATTGGATTCTCTAATCAATCTTCTTTCCAGGAGGCTTTCTATCTCTTCTTGGCAGAGATCTCTATATTATTTGTTCATAGGGATTTCTCTTCTCTTCTAGGGTTTCCCTTCATACTTATCTTTGTAGGGAAATTCTACACAGTGTTGTTTCTCTGCCAAAACGCATTTGGTTCTTCAGCACAACATTCTTTTTTTTATATATGATCTTAGAGTTGAGATCCTTTGTTTAATTATAGGAGTCTGAAGATAGTCTCCTAACTCTATGGTGGTTTTTAGCTCCTTGAGCTCTTCAATTTTATTCTTTTCTTTTTCGATCTGTTGCATTGCATGTACCATAGCAGATACTCTCGGAGTAGATACAAAGGGTAACTTGATTGTTTGTAATTTTCCATCTGAGCTTGGTACATATATAAAATAACTAGCCTTGCCATTTTTCAATCTAGCTGATCCATGTGACTCCACAGTGGCTAAAAATGCATTCCCCAAAATACAGTCAACAGGAGTGTTTGCAACAACAAATTTTAATTTGATGCAATGCTCTTTAAAGCAAATAGAGGCCTGAGGGACTTCATAGGGTAGATCTTTGTTTCCTAATCCAATCACTTGTCTAAAGGATTTTACCCAGTACTTTGTAGGTACTATTTTTGAGTTCAGAATATTGACATCTGCCCCGAAGTCAATAAGTTTTCTTAGGGAAAACATTTCACCATTTATACAGATATCTAGCATAACATGATGTTGCTGATACTGGATAGCCAATACTCTCATGTCGGTGAATCCTATAGTATCATCCCTTTTTCCTTCAAATATTTCAATATTTGGGTTAGTGTAGTATTCATCATATGCATCCTCAATTTTCTTCCCTTTTTCTAACTTAGAGACCTATGCTTTTAGAGAGAAAATCTCTTTTTTGGGATGATGAATCTCTTGGCTGACTTCTCCTAATGTGAGGGCTCTATTCTTAGATTTCTGTTGGCTTCTTTGGAAAGATCTTGTATTTCTTTCAAATGACGCATTGATGAATAATGCCTTTGCTTCAGTTTTAGAGGCAGTCTTGATACTGCTCCCCTGATTTTTGTGCATTGTGCTTAGAAACGTTTCTAGTAACTTTTCCTTCATCTATCCTTCTCCCAAAGTTCTAATCTGGGTAAGTAGCTTTGTTTCTGCATCGTCCATGGTTTGTTCCATGAGAACTTTCTCCTTTGGCTGAGAAACATGGTCTTCATCAAATGAGATTTCTGATTCAGTGCTTGATTCACACTGACAGTTGTCTGAATCAGTGCAGTCACATTCACTAATGTGCATGTTTAATTCTTCATCAGAGCATTCTAAAGAAGAACTTTCACAAGATTTAGATGTTGAACAAAGTTTTTGTTGTTATATATGTTCACTAAATGAGATGTTTGGACAATTTTCAGATTTGTGATTCTTAGAACCACATTTATAACACAGGGTTGGCACCATGCCTTCTGGTTTTTACTGTCCTTTTCTTTTTTGTAGCTTCAAAGGATTTCTTTCCTCTGTTTCTCTTAGATTCTTCTGATAAAGGACAACGATTGGAGGTATGTCTAGGTTGGCCACAAAGCCAAAAAATCAATTTATTCCATTGATCTTTCTTATGTGTCTGCAGATGAATACCCTTGGGTTCATAGTAATGTGTTTTTGGCACATATCTATAGTATCCTTTCTTGGTCCCTTTTCTTTTCTTCCGTGCATATTTTCTGTATTCTTGTCTTTTTTATTTCTTGGCCCTATTTTTAGCTTTTCTTCTTCTTATTATGGGGTCATCTATAGCAAGACCATACTTATTACAGATGGATTTGTTGTCTGGTAATATTGACATCTTCTGCAGAGATTTATTAACTTTCATACTAGTGCATAAATTTACCAGAACTTTTGTTATGATGTTGTATATTTCTCCCCAATTAAAGGATTCAAAAGGCAACTGAAAAGCATCTTGGGTCTTAGATAATCTACAAATTTTGAAGGCAATGCTGCTAAGTAGATTTTTTTCCACAAGAGATTTTTGTTATCTTTAACCTCATATATTCTCTAAATCCAGTCTCTATGAAAATCTTCATAATGAGAAATTTCATCATATTTAATATTCATGAGAATTATCTCATGCTTATTGGCAAGTTCAAGTTCTCATCCATACCAATGTTCTAAAATGAATGAAGTTGGTGCCCCAATCATATTTCTTTGTGGATCTCCATCAGAATTATGAATGATGTCTCCCACCTCATCTTTCAAGATCTCATTTTCCTTTTTTGCCACTATTGCTGGTGATGACTATGTTTCCCACCTTCTCAAAAAAGTTCCAGTAAAGCACTGAACAATAGATTTACAAGCTTCTATTTCATTTTTTCCCCTTAGGCACATGATCTTGTATTCTGTAAACGTAAGATCTATCATTTGTCGAATCTGAGCAACACTCAGATTGTCAATACTCCATTCTCTGTTTGATTCAGGATGGAGGTTATGTGTTTCTAGAAGTTTCCCTTTTCCACTGATATCTGGCGTTGGATACCTGGTATATTGACTTTTGAGAGGCTCATAGATAGGGAACAGATGTGGTTCTGAACTTTCAAGTTTCTCTACTTCTTTAAACAATGAGGAGATAGTCATTGGCTCAGATTTTTCTTCGACCATTTCTTTATGGAAGAGAGAAGGAAATCCATCAACATGCTTAACAGGATGCTGAATATTTATAGATCTCTTGAATAGAGAAAAAACAAGAATTGGTTTGTCTTTGTGGGCTATATGAAGTTTATCAATTTTTTCGAATAGTTCTTCAATAGATTCCTGAGTAGATTGTTTTCCCATATCTACTTTCCTTTCAACATCTTCTATCCGTGTTAAGGATTCTTTAACAAAACCTTTCAATATAGTAGTGGAATAGTTCACATCATTCAGAGTTCTGTTAATACTATTTACAGAGACTTGTATACTGTCAAAATCTTTTTTAACTTCAATAGACTTTGCACAATTCATTTCTAGCCCTTTAACTATTGTATTTGTCTAGTTTATCTATTCACTAGCTTTTTGTATCCTACCATCAGTGCCAAGGTCACTGTCATCTTTTATGACCAACAGAATGGCTTTAGCACCTTTCTGTGCTTCTCCTAATACGACGCCTTTGTAAGAAGGGAATGTGGTAGGAGTTTCAATTTTACTACCATCTATGGCAGTCCAAGAATGTTTTGCTGAGGATGATTCAACATTTGCCATTTTTACATCTGTATTTTCTTTCTTCCTCTTCCATTCATAAAAAGACAACCAAACATTTTTCTTTTGCATGTATGTTTTCCATTCATGGGATAATCTAATTTTTTCTAGGTATGGAGTGGTAAAGACAAAACTTTCAGCCTCAGGATGAGTGTATAAATCCCAATTAAGCATATTTTTCATCCATTGATGATCAATTGTATGCTTCCTACATCCTTCCATAATCGAAAAGAACTTGTGCATTTCTGGTATCAACGGCTTCTTACAATCAAAATGCACAAAGTTGTCAAATCTAGATTGAGGGATTATCTCATCAAGTTGTTCCATATATCCTAGACCATAGCGAGGCATACCAGCAGGACGCATTTTTCTAAACATGTCTTTGAGGCGGGGGTCTTAATTTTCCAAAGATGGAAGCTCATGAATCATTAATACATGATCAATATAATGAGGGAAAGTTATTTCAGAACACTTGGGACTTGGACACGGCATGACAGAAGTTGTAGGAGGAGGTACTTCTATCCTTGGATGGTGGTTCTAATGTATGACAGATTCAACAATGCTACTGAGAATTATCTTTTGATTGCAGCTTGGCAAAATGACTTGTAGGGATGAAAAATTTACAATCTGGGCATATTCAAATAGATCTATATGAGGGCAATTTATAGATGGTGTAAAAGAACTGGTAGTATCTACTACTTGTGGATCAATATACATCGATGATGCTTTGCAAGCTAAATCAATTCTTCTGCAATCTATTGTAGATCTTCTAGGAAAGGATACCACAACAGATGATGGTCCTTCTTGTATATCAATAGAAGTAATATTTTGCATTGTTGGAGGTTTTGGGTTATCAACAACCCAATGTTCTAGGAAACTTAGGTCCTCCCATTTAATAATCTGATGTTCTAACTTTTGATTCTGGGTATCTATTAGAACAACCACACTAGATTTGGATTCTTTGTTGGGAGCATGGAGAACTGCAGGATAGAGGGTATTTGTGTGTCTAAAACAACCATGAGTTTGAATGGAAATATTATTTATCTTTTTCTTCAAATCAAACCCTGTTGTTTGAATCTGTAGTTGTAAAATATCCTTGATGTGCTCATCAAATGCATATATAGAAAAGTTGGGATAACAATCAAAGTATACTGGTCCATTTGATAATGGAGCAACCATTCCTCCTATCAATGAATCTGAATACTTGTTATGTGTCAGATCTCTAACTGTGACAAGAACAAAAGTATTCAGTCCTTTATGGACTAAGGGATTGATCCCTACCCTTATGCACTCCAGATGCAAAGATTTGGTTCCTAGTCTTTTGGCTTCAGCCTGAAGTTTCTTAGTGTCAAGAAGAGAAAGTGTTTGTATAGAATTTGAGTTCTCTTGTATTTGACTAATACTTTCTTTGATAGATATTCTAGTTACAGCTTTAAGATGGAACATAGATAAGTCAGCATATACTTCTGACGAGGAGAGACTGGGCAGACACCACTTAGGTACAGGCTGACTTTCAAAATATTCAAGTTCTGTAGAATTTATAACCCTTTTAGATGATGAGGCAAGCATATCCCTTAATGGGTTTTCTTCAGCTTGTTCTTCAACTTCAAGCTCTCTGAAAGAGACTGATCTTATAGAATTATCCATTTTTAGAGACATAGATTTTGAGTACTAACCGTAATGAACTAGACATTACTGGCTCTGATACCAATTTGTTGCAGGGGCTTCAGACACAAAGCTTGCTCTCATTGAGTCTCTTCTCTGTGATCAATACACGAAACTTTACATGAACCTGTACACAAACCTATAGACTTTCACACTTTAGCGTCCTTCACATGGCCTCCTGCCTTTAACAGACTGGTGTTCCTCAAACCTCGGCGAAGCTCAAGAGAACCTCTTGTCTCACAGATACTACCTCAATAGACAGTTTTAACACATGCAAAAATAAAAAAATGTACTCAAGCTGAATTTATCATGCTTAGAAAATGGATACTCATATATTTATGCAGAAGTTTCTTTACAAATTCAGAGAGAAATTCTGAAGCTCCTTTCCAGAGATAGATTGTTTAGGCATTTATCAGATGTTGCGACTTGTCAAGCAAGAATCTATCTGAAGGATTCCTAGCCTTTCACAGACTCTGTCGTAGAACTTGAATTCTTATGGAAACATACCAACTTCAAAAACCTAAGAATTTGGCCACTTTAGGCTCTCACTCTGATGCGCATACTTCTTAGATCCGACTCTAAAGAGATGGAAGCAAGAACTTCCTCCTCAAACTCAAAAACTCCAAAACATAACCAGAATCACACTCACACACCGAATGCCCAGAATGAGCCTTACTCCTTCCTTATATAGGAAAATAAGGGGACAAACATCCAACAGTCAGGCAAACAGATTCAGTACTATATTTTATCAGTCGAAGAGATGTGGCTGAAAGCTCACCAAAATTCAGAGAAGTGCTCCAAGTCTCGTGACCGAAGAATCTTCGTACTAGGTTACACTGTGGAAGATTTAAGGACAAGTCCACGAGAACCATTAGTCCCCCAATGGTGTGGCCCTGAGAAATCTTATCTAAGAATATCTACAAGAATCCCAAGCCTTTGTATAAATGCTTCGTACAATCATAGGCTTTCTTAAGATGATTTGGGTTTAATATTAGTCATGACTAACTATTCATGGTGTCTTTTCATAAAATAACCAAGAGTTTGGCTGTCTTGATAATTATTGACATCTCCAACAGTTTTACATGGAGAATGCCAACATTCAGTTAAAAATCCACAAGTGTCACATTCATATTGAAAGTCACACTGGAAGAAAAGAGGACCCATAGCAGTCTTGTTGAGGCTGAAATTGTTCCACCATTGTTGAAGCCATTCACCTTTCCATTGTCTTTGTGTGGTCCCCGTGGCCCCAAATTTTAATATTGTGTAGTGAGTTACATTTTTTCCACCTACATTCATGGCATCCCACCACAACTTTTTGTAGTCTGAAAAGTTGTAAACGGTATCCGGGAAGATAATGCTTGAAGTACCCTATAGCCACATTTCTGGCATGTCATACTATCCCGACCATCTGGTCTGATTTATGGCAAGATATTTGTTGAAGATTCTCCTTTGGTTGCTTGCTTATATCCAAATCATAATGATATCTCTAAAATTTTGGCTTAGGGATTCTTCAGCCAAATGTGCAGCCATCATACTCCTCTGATACACCATGTTGTGTATCCATTTGCTACCTTTGGGGTAGACTTTCCTTTCAGGTACTAAGTTCTAAATATCTTAATGAGGTTGCAAATTTGCATTGAGCACTTTTGTGTTTCTTAGTTCCATGTTGGTTTCCATTTGGAACAGTATGCTTCCCAGTTCTGTGTTTCAGAAATACTTCTCAATCTTTGTATGTTGTGAAGGTTCCCATTTTGTTACTATCACCATGGCAGTGTCTTTCTGATTTAAATATTCTCTGCTTAGGAAGTCAGGTAGACAATTCTTTTCGCCTTTGATGTGTTCGACTTCAAAGTCGAAATTTTCAAATAGAGCCTGCCACCTTGAGAACTTAGCTTCTCCTGCTTTCTTTATAGCTTTACTAAGGACTTTATTTCATGCAGAGGCATTTATTCTTAAGAGAAACTTTTTGTGTATCAAGTGGATATCAAATTTATCAATGCAGTTCCATGCTGCTTTGACCTCTTTTTCTATAGTAGAATAGTTTTTCTCAGGTGGGCTCCAAGTCCCTAAGACAAACTGAACTATTTGTTCTTCTCCTTCTTTCTTTTCCTTCAAAATTCCTCCCCACCCTTCATTGCTCACATCTGTTTCAACAATTTTGAAAGAATCTTCATCAACGATATGAAGAATAGGAAGATTTTTTACCTTTATTTTAATTCTTTTGACAACTTAAGTGTGGGCCTTAGACCAAGGTTCTGGATGTTTTTGCAGTCTTCTGTTGAGTAATGATCTATCTTTGGCACAATCTTTGTAAAGTTGCTTACATAGTTTAAACATCCCAACAATATCTGTAATTGAGTTTTGTCAGTGATAGTATCTAGAAATTTATCAGCAAATTCCAAAGCATGTCTTGTAGAGTGATCTACCCATCTTTAATTGTATGGCCAAGAAACTTGATACTTGTCTGAAATAATTGAATCTTTTTCTTGCTAGGAACCATTCCATTGGCTTTGAAAAGTTGTACAAATTTCTGGACATGTTCAAAGTGATCATGGATGTTTTTAGAAAATATAAGTATATCATCAATGTATACTATTAACCAATCAAAATATGGCTTGAAAATATTATCCATAACCTTTTGGAATTTGGAGGGGGCATGCTTTAGTCTGAAAGGCATGATGTTCCATTCATATTGTCCTGCTGGGACACTGAAAGCAGTCTTAAACTTAACATCTTCATTAATTGCCACCTGTCAAAATCCTGATTTCATATCAAATTTAGAAAAACTTTATCCCTTGCTATTTTTGCTAAAAGAATTCCTTTATGAGGAATGGGGTAAGTATCATTTGAGAGGACAATATTCAGAGCTTTATAGTTTATGTCTAGTCTTTGGATACCTCTTAATTGTTCTGAATGTTTATTAACATAAAAACCATAGCAGTTCCAAGGATTGTTGGATTCTCTAATCAATCTACTTCCCAGGAGACTTTCTATCTCTTCTTGACAGAAATCTCTATATTCTTTGTTCTTAGAGATTGCTCTGCTCTTGCAAGGTTTCCCTTTATACTTATCTTTCTAAGGCAGTTCTACACAGTGTTGTTTTCTCTGCCAAAACGTATTTGGTTCTTCAGCACAACATTCTTTTTCTATCTGTGATCTCAGAGTTGAGATCCTTTGTTTAATTATAGGACTCTGAAGATAAATTATTTTTTCATTATTTATTCAAGAAAACTAGAGATGGAAGATAATTAAAAGATGAGAAATAAAAGCATAGAAAGGATAAATGTAGAGTTAACACTGTAAGTAGTGAGGAGTCTTCACCCTTTCACTTTATTAAAAAAAAAACAATTTTAAAAAATAAATATCTTAAAATTTAAGTTCTTGGATTTGACCAATGACTATAGATTTCGATGAACAATTGGAAGCGATGAAAATTGTGATATCAACGCCTTTTCTTGCATTAAATGTCTAAGGTTTTCTGGAGCCGTTTCAATTAATTATTAGTATTATAAGAAAACTATATATCTATATATTATTATATAATTATATATATAGATTTATTATATATAATTATGATATAGTTAAAGTTAGAAATTTTTATATATATTATATATATATATATTATATATATATATATAAAGTTAAATGAGAAATTAATTAGTATATGAGATTTTTTTTTTGGTAAAATTTTATTAGGGTTTGTAAATTTTCATTTAAGTAATTTTAATTTAATAATTATTAATAATATTATTATATAATAAATTTAATTTCACATAAATGTAATTTCTTATTAAAGATTGTAACTTATTTTAATTTAATTGTTATATATATTATTATTGAATTGAATATACTATTGATATATTAATCAAAACATTATCATATAAGTATTTTATTAAATATTAATTTATTAATAATTAATTTATCCAATATAATACTAATTAATATATGATTAATATTTAATATATTATTAACATTAATATAATATTAATATTTAATTATGACAATAAATTAGTGTATGATATTTTATTATATTGCTATTGTTAATAACATAATATTGATGTTATTAATAATATTATTAGTAACATTTAATTATGATCAATTTTGTGATTAGCAACATTTAATAATGATCCAATCTTATTATTAATATTGTGAAGATTTATAGTATTGTCAATATAGTTATTAATGGTCAACCTCACTCCTAATATTGTGATGCCACAATTTAAAAAAAAAAAAATATTACGAATGTTGCAATGTGACAAATATTGTTGCAATGTTACATTACATATTTTATATTAATATTGATGTTATTAATAACATTATTAGTAACATTTAATATGTTATGATATTAAAAACATAATATAATGTTAATATTAACATTTGCATCGATATTATTTAAAACATAATATGGTCAACCATGGTAAATCATAATCAACCATGCTCAACCATGACCAATAAGGTTCAATTATCAAACATGGTTAGAATGGTTTATCATGGTCGATCATTGTCAACCATCCACAGTCAATCATGGTTGATTATGTTCAACCATACTGAATCATAATGTCCAACCATGGTCAATCATGGTCACCCATGAGCAACCATGAGAAATAGTGTTATATGATGTTCAACCATGGTCAACCAAGGTCAGCCATGGTCAATCGAGGTAATCCAAAACTGTCACGGTTAAAATGGTCAACCAAGCTCATCTAAGGTCATCCATGGTCGACCATGATCAACCATGATCAACCATATTAAACCAAGATCATCATGGTTAAACTCGTTAGACATGGTCAACCTTGTTCAAGCATGGTTATCCATGATCGATGATAATGGTCAACCATGATCAACCATAAATGACCATAATGGTTAATCAAGCCCGTGGTCAACCAAGGTCAACAAATATCAACTTGGTTAGAATGCTCAACTAAGATCAATGATGGTAAATCATTATCATCCATGGTCTACCAAGCTCAACCAAGACCAATCATGGTTAAACATGGTCAATCATTGATTTTTTTTAGCTGTTTATCTAAATATTTTTTCAATCGATGATTGACCATGATTGACCAAGCTCAACCAAGATCAACCATGGTCAATCATGATTAACCATGGTCAATCATGGTCAACCATAGTCCAACATCAAAATTATGACAAAGATTGTCTCAGTTTGAAAGTCAACCATGGTCAACCATGTTTACTTTAGATTTATAATATTTATCTTAGAGTTTATATACCTTTTGTTTATAATATTAAACCTTTGGCTTTAATATTATTCACTTGGGTTTATAATGTCTTTCGGTTTTAGAATTAATCCCTTGGGTTTTTAGTAATAATCCCTTGGGTTTATGCTATCAATCCCTTGGGTTTAATATAAATCCCCTGGGTTTATAAACATAGTCAACCATGGTCCAACGTCACATTGTGACTAATATTGTCTCAATATGAAAATCAAAGATGGTCAACCATGGTCCAATGTCAAATTGTGACAAAGATTGTCCCAATATGTAAATCAACCATGGTAAACCATGGTCAACCATGTTTATTTTATGGTTTATAATATTTCTCTTAGGGTTTATATACCTTGGGTTTATAATATTAATCCCTTAGGTTTAATATTATTCCCTTGGGTTTATAATCCATTGGGTTTATTATTCCCATGGGTTTATAATATCGATCCATTAGATCTATTAATCTAAGGGTTCATATTCCTAGGGTATAATATTATTCATAGAGTTTACAATATTAATCTTAGGGTTTGATATAAATCTCTTTGGTTTATAATCATGGTCAACCATGGTCCAGCGTCACATTATGACTAATATTGTCTCAATATGAAAATCAAAGATGGCCAACCATGATCCAACATTGAATTGCGACAAAAATTGTCTCAATATGTAAATCAACCATGGTAAACCATGGTTAACTATGCTTATTTTATGGTTTTTAATATTTCTCTTATGCTTTATATACCTTGGGTTTATAATCATGGTCAACCATGGTCTAATGTCGAATTGTGACAAATATTGTCTCAATGTAAAAATCAACCATGGTCAATCATGCTTATTTTAGGGTTTATAATATTTTTCTAAGAGATTATATACCTTGGGATTATGATATTAATCCCTTCAGTTTAATATTATTCCCTTGGGTTTATAATCCCCTAGGCTTTTAGTAATAATCTCTTAGGCTTATTATTCCCTTGGGTTTATAATATCAATCCATTGGGTTTATTAATTTAAGGGTTCATATTCCTAGGGTATAATATTATTCATATGGTTTATAATATTAAACCTTGTGTTTAATATAAATCTCTTAGGTTAATAATCATGGTTAACCATGGTAAACCATGGTCCAACATCACATTGTGTGAAAGATTGTCTCCATATGAAAATCAACCATGTTCAACTATCGTCAACCATTGTCAACCATGGTGAATCATGGTCAACCATGGTCCAACGTCACATTGTGACAAATATTGCCTCAATATGAAAATCAACCATGGTAAACCATGATGGACCATGTCTATTTTAGGGTCTATAATATTTATCATGGGGTTTATATACCTTGGGTTTATAATATTAATCCTTTGGGTTTGATATTATTCCCTTGGTTTATAATACCTTCCGATTTTAGAATTAATCCCTTGGGTTTAATATCATGGTCAATCATGGTCCAATGTCACATCATGACAAATATTGTCTCAACAAGAAAATCAACCATGGTATAACGTTGAATTGTGACAAAGATTATCTCAATATGAAAATCAATCATGGTAAACCATGGTCAACCATATTTATTTTAGGGTTTATAATATTTATCATAGGGTTTATATACCTTGGGTTTATAATATTAATCCCTTGGATTTATTATTCTCTTGGGTTTATAATAGGAATCCCTTGGGCTTATATTCCTATGATATAATATTATTCATAGGGTTTATAATATTAATCCTTTGGTGTAATATAAATGCCTTGGGTTTATAATGATGGTCAACCATGGTCTAACGTCACATTGTGACAAAGATTTTCTCAATATGAAAAGCAACCATGGTCCAACGTTGCATTGTGACAAAGACTGACTCAATATGAAAATCGACCATGGTCAACCATGTTCAATCATGGTCAACCATGGTCCAACGTCACATTGTGACAAATATTTTCTCAAAATGAAAATCAACCATGGTCCAATGTCGCATTGTCACAAGGATTATCTCGATATTAAAATCAATCATGGTTAACCATGGTCAACCATAGTCCAACATCGCATTGTGACAAATTTTGTATCAATATTAAAAACAACCATGGTATACCATCTTTATTTTAGGGCTTATAAAATTAATCTTAGGGTTTATATACCTTGGGTTTATAATATTAATCCCTTGGGTTTAATATTATTCCCTTGGATTTACTATAACTTGGGGTTTTACAATTAATTCCTTGGGTTTATTATTCGCTTAGGTTTATAATATCAATCCCTTATGTTTATTAATCTAAAGGTTCATATTACTATGGTATAATATTATTCATAGGATTTATAAAATTAATCTTTGGGTGTAATATAAATTGCCTAGGTTTATAATCATGGTCAACCATGGTCCAACGCCACATTGTGACAAAGATTTTCTCAATATGAAAATCAACCATGGTCCCACATCGCATTGTGACAAAGACTGTTTCAATATGAAAATCAACCATGGTCAACAATGTTCAATCATGGTCAACCATGGTCCAACGTTACATTCTGACAAATATTTTCTCAATATGAAGATCAACCATTGTTACGCAGTAATTTGTCACCATTGGTCACCGTCCCTGTTACCCTTGCTTTCGCACATTGGAGGATGCATTTTATGGACCTGTGACCAGTGACACAACTTAAAAACACTTGCATTGGATTCTCCTGAGTAATAGAACTTCAAACTCCCAGAAGACACCTTCTGCAGATTAGCCCTAAAAAATGCCCTTTTTTCATTAGCGCAGGTCCACAGTGTCTTACCCGCGCCAATGGCTCAGTTCCTCCAAAGAGGGCGCGCCCATGGACGCTCTGTCATAGAGCAAAGCCCGCGCCACCTAAATTTGGTTATGATTTTTAGCCAGCGCACACTGAAGTGTTTTTCCTTCTTTGTTCATGCAGTTCTCTGAGGGAAAAATCCTCATGGAAGTGGTCGAGTGTCATCTTTTTATCCATGACAACTAAGTTCAATGGCTATTCAGGGATAATGCTAATCTTCAGTAGGTGTCCTGATACAATGCATACTCCTTCCTCCTCCATCTATAAATGACTATCCCCCTGCATTAAACCAACTAGTTTTTCTAGAGCTATTGTGAGTGCCAAGATTATGCTGGAGTGATAGTGAGAATTGAGAATTATAGAGGGGTTATGCTGCCAAAATATTGAGAGAGAAGAGGTCACTTTGCAAGGCGTATTTCGCTGCTTGCCCAGTCAGAGGAGGTTCAACGTCAGAACCTTTGGTTGTAATCTTTCTCTGTTTTTACTGATTAATAAACGACTATCATTATGGTTCCACTCATGTGTCTTTAATGGTATTTGAGTTATATCTTTTCTGACCGATATATAATTGCATATGCTGGATTTTACGCTTTTATTTGTATCGTTCTTTGCGTGTGCAGGTGTCCATTCACGAGGAGCGTGGGGATTGTGACCAGCCAGAGCAAAGGAACGGGAGCGGTGTTTCTTCTACAACTACTAGCGTTGGATTCCAGGTAGACCATTATGATCGATCTCTGATTTATGCAATTAGGAACCTGCGTGTAGCGTTGTGTGATTGTTGCTAGACCCGTGTTGGGCTAGTGGGATCGCCTC